>JASKDV010146492.1:0-23695 GCA_032466395.1 Aegires albopunctatus | reverse complement strand
TCTCTCTCTCTCTCTCTCTCTCTCTCTCTCTCTCTCTCTCTCTCTCTCTCTCTCTCTCTCTCTCTCTCTTTTGTATTAATTAAATTTAAAGAAGTTATTCATCAAAACGATATTATAAGAGTGGTTTATCTACACTGAGTTATCCAGTACCTTTATCTTATTTTCGTTTTCAGCCATTACATTCACTGACAATCACAAGCACTTTCCCACGACGGACGGCTGGTATAATAATGCATAATGACAAAACGGTATGGAGAACTGAAAGTCTAGATCTAGATCTATGCAGTCTTTGGAAAAACACTCATTGGATCGTCCAATTGACATTTCTCAATTGTTGTGTACTTATTTCTTACCAATATGTCTTGTTTTTGTATTTTCCACTTTGTCTTTGTTCTCATAATCTATGTATGAGCTCATTTTTACATTTTCAACCATGGTGGCTTTCAAATCAACATTAATACAATATAATCTCAATACCAAAGCTTAGGCTAAGAGTCTTTGTTAAAAAGCCACTAGCCCAATCCCAGCGCTTTTTATTACGTATACTGGTAAAGCATCTTATTTCCTAGAAGCTTATAGATCAGTAGAAAGCATTCTGTCTAATTCTTTTATTTAGTTCTCAATATCATTATTAATATGATGATTTTCATTCCTCAATATATAAAACATACTACTTTTATACAAAGTGTACCCTTTCATAATATAATTTCATTTTCATATTTCCAATTCCATCTTCATTCATGCCAACATCACGTTTTTCCTAATGCCTTTACTCGTCAAAATTGTTATGTGAATTAAAATCTATTGCTCCACACAATTATGTCCAATGTTTTTTATTTGTATTTTCTGGTTTTATATTTAAGCCCTAATTCATCTTTTCTCTTTTTCTTTCCATATCTTCATTATATGCTCATCAATGTATTTGTTTACTCATTGCTCTATTTCACACTGTAATCACAATGCAGATTTCAGTGTTTTGTTCAATGTATCTAACAACTTACTGTTATTCAACATATAACTGCTAATCCTAGTTAGGTAATAGTAATAAGTTCAGGAAGGGTGGTTCCTTACCAATATTTAATTCTTCTTTTTCAAGTTAAACAGTTGAATTAAAATTATATTTATATAGCGCTTATTGCCAAGGGACCTTAGCTTCTAAAGTGCTTTTACAATGACTTTTGCACATCCCCTAGCCGACAACAAAACAGAACACGTAGGTAAGACCAACAACCTCTAAGGCGCTTATATAATATTTGGACACAGCCAACGCTGTCTCAACGGCCAGGTATTCAATCACATCTGAGTCGAGTAAGGTATATGTGACAAAGTGTCTTACCTTAGGACACAGTGTCAATGACCAGTGGTTATCGAAAAAATTTAAGTCTAGTGGGATACGACCTCGCAAATTCATCTAGCCATCCAGTGTTGGTTAGTGGAGCCGCTTGAGTTTCTCGTATTTGAACTGTGTTGGCAACTAGGCCACTGATGCCGTGAAAAGCAAAAGTAACATTTATCAATAGTGTCCGCATTCACTGCTCATTACGTTTTGAAAGAAGTTAATTATGTCTCTCTTGAAGAAGAGAATACATTCTTTACTCAGGGGGAAAAAAATAAAATTGAATGGTAGGGGTGAAATCCAAAGTCAGAACCACTCAGGCTAAAGTGCAAGGTGAAAACCACCTTGACAGTTTGCCCAAACTACGCCAGTATGAATCTCACAAGGGTCTATGCACCACAAGAAGAAAGGTTTTGGGTGTAGAGCATAGGGTAGAATTTTTTATGTCATTATACAGAATTTGATTTTCACCGTAACATTTCTTACAGACATTACACACATGGGATGTCCATTGCATTCAAGGATGGAATTATATCTTTGTTTGAAAACACTATACATCAATCTCCACTGTGGTACATAGTACATGTAGCATTTCGCTAACTCTAGTGCATCTAGTATCATTTATAGCCTTCAGAATGATATCAGGACTGGAAATCAGAAGGTCCCAGGTGCTATGTTACTGGTAAAGGGAAAAAAATTGAATCCTTGGGAAATGCTTTTGACATGAAATTCCCTCATCTTACAGATGTTGATATGTAAAATAAATAATTGGTTAACTTATGGTAGAGTCGGATATTGTGAATATGCTACAGGAAGCAATCTTTCATAAGTGCACACCTCTGTGTACCACCTAAAAGGGTTAAGAAGGATTTTGGATTTAATGATCTGCCAGGGAACCACTAAAGGGCCCCTTGAACATCATACAATTTAGTGAGAATACATCACAGATCATAAGAACGATCTTTTCCTTAAAGAATAAAAATAAAAGCTCATACAAACACTGACACTGACAAAATAAAAAATGTTTTTCAGATATAGCATCATGATTAATTAATTGACTGACAATATTCAAATATAACAAATATTTTATTGAAATGCTCCCACATTATTTTAAAAAAAAATGTGTAAATATGAAACGAAGTAGGCCATATAGCAAAGCACACAATATAGGAAGTGCTAAATTAAATGTAAAAGTATAATAAGTCTGATGTATCACAAAGAGCATTAAGGGAAAATAAAACTTTCAAAAATGTGGTGCATTTGATGAATCATGTGAACTCTAAAATTCTTCACTGTAAATTGTTATGATTTTGATCAAAACTTTCATACCTTTTACATCTTAGCTATTGACAAGACATTTATGACCCTCTGGCATAAATCACTACATTAGAAATATTATCAGACACAAATACTTTATTCTTCTAATCATTGTTATATGGTCAGTGTAATTCTCTAAACACGTATGTCTGGTAACATATAGGAGCGGACATAAGCGTAAGAGAATTACATAGTCGATATACATATTGACAAATATAATATTTTCACCCTCAGTAATTAGATTTATTAAGCTCACTACTCCAAATCTATGAAAAGTCTTCTGTCTCTGTGACACTAACATCAAATCAAGAAGAGGACATGTAAATAAGGCAATATCTTAATTAAAATGATACTTTAATAAATTAAGCGATGACTAATTACTAAACTTTAACCTTAAATTTGGTCCAGGAGCAGTTGCTGATGAACTCTAAAGCTAACAGTTACAATACTCATGTAGGAAATGATTTGAGGTCTATTTTCAACATCATAAATCAATCAGGGAGCAGACAAACGAAACATTATTCAAACATTTTTCCACCATCACACAAACTCATCTATCACATTTTTTCAATGGCATTTGATGCATTTCTTTAAAACATACGTATTGTCAAGCTCAATATTATTTCCCAATTAAAAATCGATTGACATAAAACTAACACATGAAGTAGTTTGTGAGGTAGAAAAAAATGTCAATCGTCATTTTCTGGGAATAACAAGAAACAAAGGTTATCATTTCTTGCACAGCACCATCAACTTGTTCAAATAATAATTTCTCAAATCTGCATAGAGTTCAGCCTGCTTATAATGACATGGTCAGGACCATCATTATGGTGCTATAAACAAAAGTCAGTGTACTCAACTTTAACTAATAACTATAATACCTATTCATATGAACATGGTAGCACAATACATAGTATGAAACAGTTGAACTGGATACCTTTAGACGAGTAAAGGAATAAGCAAGAGTTTTCATTGGACCGCTATTTTTGACTTGAAGTTGCCACCTCTAACCAAGTCGGATTGTTGGTATAAGTGAGATCATCAAAATTCATGTCACTATATCAGATTTTTCTTTAATAATGATATATAAGTTATAAGAAGAAAAAGGCACTTTGATTGTATGTCGTTATAAGCAGGATGTTGGTATATCCTATGTCATTATAAGTGGGCTGCATTGTATATAAGTTAGGTTCATGGCTATTGAGCATTAGTTAGAGATAATCTGTCTGGCAATCAGTTCCTTCATGATTTCATTACTTCCGCCATAAATAGGCTGGACTCTGGAATCAACGTAGGCTTTGGCGATGGGATACTCCAACATGTAGCCCCATCCTCCATGGAGTTGAACACACTGGTTAGCAACACGATTCTGTAAGTCAGATAACCTGGCAATGCAGATAGGTAGATAAGAGATACAGTGTTTGACAATGAAAGTGAGTTTTCAGATCTTTACATTCATGCAATGATATCTACAAATTTATTGATGTGCGCACTGCGTGTATAATGTTCATATAAATATGCAATGGTAAATTTCAACAAAATTTCACTTGGCATGATCTGACATTAACATAACATATGAACTTAAATGATATACTAGACAAGACAGCAGTTTGACTCATACCATTGAAACAACTGGGTAAAGAGGATATATTTTGTGTGAAAAGATGTGTAAAAGGATTGAATGCCAGACCATGCATGATTCAAAGCAGGTTATAATTATAAAGATATAAAGTTAACCATAAAACAAAGGAGCAACCATAGGACTGTTAAAAAGAAAACAATTTTTTTTCTAGATAAAAGTTGTTTGGTAGCAACATTCAATCGAATTCTATTCGTATATTTTCACCAAAAGTCATACCAAATAAAAATAATGTTGGTCTTGAAGAACACCCATTTATTTTCCCTGGTCTTCTCCTCATGAATTTTGATTTCCAGAAAGTTTCTTTTTTTCATATTATCCAATCTGATAAATAATAATTAATACATTAAGAATATGAAATAACCCCTTAGAGACAAAGACAAGAATCTGTAGAAGGAAAGAAATGAAAAAAAATCTAGTGATGCGTAGGGGAACGAACCTGCCACCTCTACGACGGCACCGATTCGCCTCGCCCAAGAAGGAGAAAGCAATTTTCGACCCAATCAACATCGAATCTCTTAAAAGAGATCGAAATTAATTAAGTCTATCTAGAGCTCCCCCATCCTGAACTTGTAGTTCAATGTATAGCTAAAGCTTGAAAAAAAAAATTAAAGCTACTGTGACAATATTTAAAAATGTCAAATAGGTGAGAGGTCAATATTATATTTACCAATATTTGGCCATGGATGCCATACTACCATCAAGACCTTTGGTGTTGTGAATTTCTAGACACTTGTCCACAAAGGAGCGAGTGATGGAAATCTCTGTCTTCATCTCGGCAAGCTTGTGTTGAATGACCTGTGATGAGATGAGACAAACAGGATGAATTTACGGTCAATATCCATACAGCCTATTACTGCACTGGCAAGTTACAAAATCAATGTGTAGCCATGATAAGGATTTTACTTTGACTAAAATATTCAGGCTTTTTTAAGGTACAGATATACAATGTGACCTCTGAAACCAGGAATCCAGCCAAGTGGGTAACTAGGATAATCCTGACAAAATCTCAAGGAAAGGAATTTTCCCGTTATAATTTACCTCTCTAAATAGCAAAGATTCCCAGCTAATTGGGGTGATTTTTGGCTGAAAATACATCCACTGACCTTAATTTTTTCATAACTTTTCATTAAAACTCTTAATTCTTACAGGTGTTAAATAACTGGCCATGTTGATGTGATCCAACAGACAATCTGGACAGGTGCAATGTTAAGATAATGACAGAGGGGATGAACTGGTCAATTAGAGTAGAGTGCTTTTAACAGTTTGTTTATCGATCTATCAATCACAAGGCTAAGAGAGCTAAGGTCCAATATGCCACCGCTGGTACAGTCTGCTAACCTACAGAAACAGACTCGTTATTTTTGGATCTTTTGAAAAATATTACTGGAACTGTTGTCGATCAGCAGATGTTGAAAAGTAATGCCCATGAAAGACATACAGTATTTACGTTGTTACCACTTCACTACACAGGATGTATCCCTCAGCAAATCAGAACAATTCCATTGATACAAGACAAAGATATGGTGACACCATTGTTGTAAACCTCCAAGGCGTCATTTATACTTGAGTTATCACATTTATATTATAAGTATGATCAGGGGGCGTGACACCTTTTTTAGAGCCCTACGTTTTCAGAATTGGCGCTTTTAAAAATTCTAATGAAAATACAGGTGTACTCAAGTTGGTTTTAGCTACGATTTATTTCTATAAACCTACAGATTGAATTTACAGAATTTTCTATTTTCTTTCATTTTGCTGTGCCGAGGCCCGCTTTCAGCCATTTTTAAAAGTTTATACCTAGGCTATTCCCTTTAAAACCGTCCAGTTTACGTGTTAATTGACGACTTTTTATTTTTGCACAATTATCGAGAATGCACACTGCATAAATATTATAATTGTTAAGCCTTCTTCTCACTTATTTTACAAACGATGTTATCAGAAGCTAGATCTAGATTGCTATCATTTAATTATTATCCAGTAAGTGTACGGCCAAAACATTTTTGGGTTGAAAAGACTTCAATCTATAACAATTAGATTCTAATAGATCTAGATTTAGGAGTAGGGCTAAAATTAGGTCCTAAAACCCGAGCGAAGCCAGGAATCCCAGCTAGTATATTATACTATAATACTTACTTGGGGAAGTAGAGAAAAGGATGACACAAAATGTGTAGTAGCGAAGCAATTCAACTATCTTCCAAGTAAATAAGAAAACTGGATAATCAGGACTATTTTGTGAGCAACCGAAGATTTTCCAATAAGAAAGATAGCACTGTGAATACTATTTATACCAAAATAACAAACCTGTAGTTTTGCCAGTGTTTTTCCAAAAGCTTTCCTTTCTCTCACATATTTCCTTGTCTCTTCAAACATCCATTCACTACTGGCCTGAGCGAAAATGGCGATAAGAAGGCGCTCCTGGGGTAACTCATTCATTAAGTAGTAGAAACCTTTGTTTTCCTGACCAAGAAGAGCTGACTTGGGAAGCCTCACATCTTCAAAGAACAATTCGGCTGTGTCCTGAATGACGGATCAAGGGATAAAATGAGTCAATAATAAGTTTATATCTTCCTTGCCCTCACCATTACCTTCATATATTTTGCCCTTTAGCAACTTACCTGTGCTTTCATTCCCATTTTCTTTAACTTCTTGCCCTTGATAAAGCCCTTCATTCCTTCTTCCACTAAGAAAAGACTGATTCCATGAGCTGCGGTCTTTGCTTCAGAATTTGTGACGGCAACCACAATGACCAGATCACTCATATAGCCGTTGGTGATGAAAACCTTGCTGCCATTCAAGATGTAATCATCTCCATCTTTCTTTGCATTTGTACGCACGCCTTGGAGATCACTGAGAAGCAATGATGTCGGATGAAATAGAATACAAATGTGTAGGTTTAATTCATAAAAACTAGAAGAGGGAACAATACTTGTATTATTGAGTTATGAAAGTTTTTAAAAGACTATGACATCTAATAGGTTGTATCTCCATTTCTTCATTGAAAAAAATGTATGATTCGATAGATGATTACCAATGTAAGGTATAAAATAAATGTACTACAATGTAATGATAAATATAAAAAGATATTGATTTTGTATGGAAGTAGAGACAAAAGCCCAGTGAGGCCAATTTGGACCCACATTTTCCAGTACTGGTTTTATAATAAATATAAAGACAAATTTGTATTGCCCACAAATAGTAGTTTGTTGTTCCACATAAAGAGGCGATCAAAGTTCTATTACTATAACTATCTTAAATTAAAATGCTATTCATTCAAACATTTTGACTCTAAATGCTAAACAATCAAAAACTCTGCTCTGCCTTTGAAGCCAGGCCTTTCAAGTAGAATGGGTTTCATTGCTATTACAAGTACAAGGATATGTACAATTAAAGCAGAAAGGTTGGTAGATCTAGATCCATATTGGATCGTTTCTATTGAAAAAAAATTGCCTTTGAAAAAAAATTACAGAGACAGGTACAATGAGCTATCCATGCAGACGACCTACCTGCCAGCACCGGGCTCTGTCATGCCAATAGCGCCAATACATTTGCCAGCTGTCATGGCTGGAATAAACTTTTCAATTTGTTCCTTGGTTCCATAATGAGATATGTAGGGCATAATGATGTCTGAATGTAATGCCCAACCAGGTCCATTGGCATGGGCATAGGCTCTAAAGAAATGTGAAAATGGAAAGGTGTTCACAAAACGTATTAATTGTTAGCACTTTCAAATAATTTAAACAATCGTTGAGACTGGGGTTATCCATATCAAAAAACAAAATTAAAATTTTTTAAAAAACAGCAGCAAAAGTCACCAGACCTAGTTCTGACACATACTAAGTTTTAAGCAGAAAATGAAAATCTGCCATTCAAATAATGTATATATTTTAAGATTAATTTTGTGGTTGAATTACTTTTTTTTATTACTACAATAGCATTAAAGATAGGGCCCAAGATATAATTGGTCCTAAGAATGCCTTCCAAAAGTATGACAATCCATTAGAGAAAGAGTTTCCTCATAGTCATATGTGACACTAAATAAATGCCCCATTCTTCATATGAGATAAATACATGTTCTGATTCTAATATCAAAATAGTTTATGATTTATAAGGTTATAAAAATCTTGAAAATTAGAAAAATGCTTAGCAAATTATATGACAGTAAATGAAAGCACTCATCCTTTCATTCTAGCATTATATTCTAGTATAGTAAACATATCGCTATTATTATCATTAACTCTTTATCTGTTCAAAACTGCACACTGCGCCATGAAGTTTATCATCTCTAATACTCTCCCTTTTGAAGTAACTCTTCTTATAATAAGTTACTACTGGTCAAAAGTACTTTCGCTTTTGTTATCCTAGCTATTTTTCGCATTTTTACTTGGAAGTTTGAGTTTGAAGCACGTTTTTATCGTAGTTGTAAATATGTTTACTGTTTCTAGGCAACATCCGTTTGTAAACATGTCAAGTAAAACAAGTTGTTCAGGTTTTAGTGCAGATCACGCCTTATGACGGCAAAGCATGCTCATCAAGTGATATCCAACTGGTTGTATAGCGAAGTAGATTCAGATCAAGATAGATCTGCTGACTCAGAGTCAGAGGCAGAGGATCCTTCATTAAATCAGTCTTGCAGAAGAAAAACAATGTCATTTTTCCCATTCTACACATTGTTATTTCCCAAAATCCATTAAATGTTCATTTTTTCATAAAGTTTATTAATTTCCCTTCAATTCCATGTATGATACAATATATTACAATGTATGATGACTCAGATATCAATTCTTCAAAAAAATCTCATACCCCTAAAAATAGCAAAGGGAAAAAACCCAAAAATTTTGAGCAAAAAACTGAACGGATAAAGAGTTAATCAATCGCCTATCATAATGATAAATGACATTATGACTTACTGCTCTTCCATAACAATTGATGCCATAAGAAAATCTGCACCAATGCCGCCATGTTTTTCTGGAGTGTTCACACCAAGAAGACCCATTTCTCCTGCACGTTCCCATATCTTTTTGGCATTTGAAGTAAATTATACAAAAAGTGGAGTTACAAACAACCAATGAATAACATGATAATATATCAACTAATCTTTCACCAGTTACTATAAATCCCAAATTACATCTCTAACAGGTTGGTTGGCCTACTGCTGTAGGAATTATTTATGTGTATATCTGGATTCAGGTGGCCTATATGTTAGGAGGTGTTCAAAGAAAGAACAAAAAGAACTTGACTATATAATTATAAGCTTATAATTGTCAAGATGAATTGAGGATTCACCTGCTGACTATTTAAAATTTGTAGCCATTGATGGATGGTTCATAAAGTCATAATCAAGAGCTATTTTTAATTATTTTTTTTTGTAACGTGATTAATTTTTGGTAGTAATAAGCAGGTCTGGACAATTGAATCTGAGTCATCTTGGCCTGTCTTGCTTTTCACAGCCATTCTATTCCTTTATTTACACCTTTATAATCAGTAAAAATCCCATCAAAGATGTGGCAGAGGGTATAATATTATATACGTAACATAACATTTAAATAATCAGAAAACCTACCTCTCGGCTTACTTGACCATCAGCTTCCCATCTGAAAAAAAAAAAAAAATATATATATAAAAAATCAACAAGTAAAGATGAAGTTATCCTATTGGTGGAAATTCAATGGGTGATACTTTTGACACGATATAATTTAATCAAAGATATAGTAGAAACCGGTGTGATGGAAATTCAAGGGACCATTGCTTATATTTTGGTTTAAACTAAGTCATGATCTGAAAAAGGGGCGTAACCTATGCAGCGTAAACAATAGTTGATGATAGTTACATTTTTTTCATGGCAGGAAGAAAACACGACTCAGTAATGTTTTTCTCACTTTTCTCATGGCTATTTAGTATCGTAGAAAGCGCTGAGTTATGGATGACATGTGTCTGACAGATTTCAGTCTTGCTCATTTTTTCTTTCATTTACCTCTCTTTATAGCCCAAAGGAGCCGTAGTTTTGAAATCCAAAGAGTAGAGCTACTCAGTGTCCTTTCTTTTAGACATTTCGTATTGTCAAATTGGAGATAATCTACTTTCTCACACTCTATCAGGCCTATCTCTGCGCAATGATGAAGGAATTGAGTGAAGTAGACTACACACAGCACCTATTGTTAACACTACATACAGCATTTCTTCTCGGAGTTCTTCACATCAAATACCACACATCCTTCCATACTGCACTGCCTCTGGCCTTGTTATAAGACTAGAGGAGAGTGACAAAGTCGAAGCGGTCAATCACTAGATTTGGCTGTGGCTGAGCCCATAAATTGACCCACAGTGTAGAAGTAGATCTAGGCCAAAAGCATCGCAAAAATGGATTTTTCAATATTTTTGGTTGTTAATAGGGGACCAGCCGAGTCAAAATGTTTTTTGGGTTTAACTGTCGTAGGAATTAGGACGCTTTCGTGTTAACGCGTTTGATAACAATAAGATTTGGTTCTATTGAAAAATTATACATATTTTATTTCTTTTCGGTTTAGCCATATTTTTCAGATTAACATGTTTCTACTGTATAGAGAAAAATGCATTGTTAGAGTTTCAACAAACATAGAGTCATTGAAATAAATTAAATCATGTGTTCAAATCTTTAAAATAAAAGGAAACATCTAGCTTTAAAATTCAAAATTCATTTTTGAACAATATTCATTACTTCCATAGATAAATTCCCAATTAACCTGTCATAACCATATATAAGTATCAATTAAATTCACATAGTTATTCTCATTCAAACTTAGGGTCATCTCAGTACCCATGGAAAACGTAAGATGACAGGCTAGTTTAAAAAAAAAAAAAAAGAGAAAAAAATCGGAAATAGAAGAAATGAGTTTTGAATTAATAAGCATAAAAGATAACTAGATGGAGATATAATTTACAAATAAAAAAACCATTATTACTCAAAAACAAAAACCTTATTAACGATGGCCATCAAGCCTCAACAAACTGGGAACTGCAGAGATCACTCATAATTTTCTAACACCCTTTGTGTACAAAACTATTCAGTCCTTCCAGATAGTAAGTGACCCCATTAGTATTGTAAATCAAGCAAATGTACACAAATGGGAGATGGCCACCAGATATATGCTTCCCTCCTCCCCAGCAAATTCTTCTACCTCCTCCTGAAAGCAGAAGATAGAGTGTACAGCAGATGACAGAAAAAGCTCTCAGTTGCCTCTTATGAAATAGCCATAATTTTAATTCTATGCTTAAAATTGTTTGATCATTAGAAACTTAATTTCAATAAAAATGTCTCATATATAACAAAAGCATGACATAAAAACCAAAACTAAACTAATAGAAATTTTGCAAGTAAACTTAAAATCTCAAGCTGCTGAGTAATTAAGGATTCAATTCTTCTATGAAAACTCTTGAGCTTTTTTAAGTACTGAATAATGACATTCTTTTGAAATTCAAATTGTATCTATATTATAAAATATCAGATGAATGAACAAGTATTAAAAATTCTGGACAAGTGGTGTCCTATGGACATTGCTTCTGTAGCTATGTATAAAAATTCATTTTTTTCTTTGAAATCATAAATATATGCTATGCCTTGAGATCTCTAAGGAATGAAATAATTACATATATATTTTTGCTTTATTATCCTTCAAAGCA
Organism: Aegires albopunctatus; assembly: GCA_032466395.1. Classification (NCBI taxonomy): domain Eukaryota; kingdom Metazoa; phylum Mollusca; class Gastropoda; order Nudibranchia; family Aegiretidae; genus Aegires; species Aegires albopunctatus. Next base: position 11,744 of record JASKDV010146492.1, on the reverse strand, counting down.
GTAGAACTAGATGTAGATCCCTTTTATCACAAATGGTATACGAAATCTGTACTTGTACTGCTTTAATGTATTACATGTACAACAGAATAATTTCAAGCGAAAAGGAGAATTTGAGGTGAAAGATCAAATTGATAAATAATTTCACAACTGGTGTCTATAAAGCAAGTATTTATCAATATAATATACCATATAGAATGCAAATTAATTAGCCAAAGTTTTTTTGATTATGAGGATAATATATTTTATGCCTTCTCAAGTCCATACTTGTCTTCATGAGGCATGACTTCATCCTGAAAAAACTTGCGAACAGTTTGACGAAACATGTCGTGTTCCTCTGTTAATATTGACCGTGTTCCAAAGTCCATCATATTGCCTACTTGACATGGTTCTGGTCTCAGTTGAGTGTCACTGAAATGAAATCATAAAACTAATTTTTAAAACTACGGTATCAAGGTCTATATATTAGATGAAATATACCAAATAGAGTAAGCATTTAGCCTTGAAATTCCATCAAAATTAGGACACCAACAAAGCATATATGGCTCATAACTCAGTTCAACCAAAGATAATAAGAGAATCTTTGGTTCAACTTGGAAATTCTTTAATGAATTTGGAAACAGCTACGATTTCAATACTAGAATCCAGTTCTGCTGTTCTCAATATAATTCTATTTTCATTTATTATTTGTTTCGTTTGTTCATGCAAACCAGAGTAAAAATGAAAACAATGGCTGTGAAGTTTGTAAACTCCAACCCCTTATTGCAGTGTTGACCAATGTTCCACACACTCTCATGACCGTGTCTAGCCCACCAATAAATATAAGCGGTGGTCATGTCAATAGCTATCGATTCCTCCCTTTAGTATTAAGCAGACCATGATGAGTTTACGATTGAGTCATAGACAAAGAATGGTCTTCCCCTTGGCCTTGTCTATTCCAAGGGACCCGTGTCATAAGCATAGTAGACCCTCACTCTCTATCCATAAAACACATTTTTATTAAGAGGGAAAGGCAAAAGAAGTGGGCTGTCATGTCGCTACTGAGAAGGACATCTTTGTTAGAAATCTCTACAGAAGTTACCGCTATGAACATGTTAGGAGGCTGCTTTGTCGCAAAAAAGAATGACTGTGGTCACATTGGTCAGGTGATTGCGGAAGAGGTTATAAATATAGGAAAAATGCGAGGGTGTCTGTACTTAAGGCCAATGCTCTGACACCCTCGCAGGTGGGACTTTTATGTATAGATTCTTGAATATTGCAAGCAAGTTGTAAGGGAGAAGAAAGCAAGTTGAAGAATAGGAGAGAGAATGTTGTGAAATGCTCTTTCGTATTCAAACGCCATGTTGTAAAGAATGCAATAGCTTAATTAACCCTCTTGAAGGCTCTCCGCCCATGGCCGTATCACTGTGATATAAGATTTTGGCACCTACACATTTTCTACTAAGATTGGGTTTATCCAATCCATAGCAGGTCTCCAATCATGGAGATCGGCTCTGCCCAATCACATATCTGGAATTGTCGGTGCTAGGTCTTTGAAGTGTATGGGTGGACGGTGGTTACGTTAATTCTGCAGGGGGCTGCCTTCTACTAGTGCTAGTTTTTATCACACCTTTGATGGGAGTGCTTCCTTCAATATAACCTTATTAAACTTGTTGCATTGAATTTTTCATGTGTCTATATAATTTCCGTTGAAGATAATAATGGTAATCGTCCAATTCCCGTTATAATTGGACAGACATTAGATGATAAATTTTTTTTTTTTTTTAATTTTTGAAAATAATTTACAAAAAAATCACAATTTTTAGATTTTTCCTCATCTGTCGGTCGATTTTCAAGGGTATCACTTGTCTTGATGATCAATTATTTATGACTTATAATAATAAATCTTTTTATGTCATTTTTTTTGCATCATCCACGTGATTCTCTCCCTTTATTCAGCCACCATGTGGTGTTACAACATCTTGAACAATTTCTAAGGATGGCCAACGCGGCTAGACAGAGGTCTTGAGGCGTTACGCAATCCAAACTTTGAGGAACATTTCAGTTCACACATTTGAGGGCTGTAAAACTGTCAAATAAAAAATAATCAAACTTGTTGCGCTGTATTCTTTAACTCTCCGTTCATTTCTTTCCTCAAAATTTGTTGGGGTTTTTCCCTTTGCTATTTATAGGGGGTATGAGATTATTTTTTAAGGAATTAGTTTCTGAGTCATCATCATACATTGTAATATATATATTGTATCATACGTGGAATTGAAGGAAAGTTAATAAACTTTATACAAATAAAAATGAACATTTAATGGATTTTGAGCAAAACCAATGTGTAGAATGGGAAACATCACATTGGTTTTTTTTCTGCAAGACTGATTTATTGAAGGATCATCTGCCTCTGAGTCAGTAGATCTATCTTGATCTGAATCTACTTCGCTATACAACCAGTTGGATATCACTTAATGAGCATGATTTGCCGTCAAAAGGCGTGATCTGCACTAAACACCTGAACAACTTGGTTTACTCGACATGTTTACAAACGGATGTTGCCTAGAATCAGTAAACATAATATATATGTACAACGATAAAAACGTGCTTCGAACTCTTCAATTAAAAATGCGAAAAATAGCTAGGATAACGAAAGTAAAAGTACTTTCGACCAGTATTAACACATTATAAGAAGAGTTACTTCAAAAGGGACATGAGAGATCATAAACTTCATGACACAGTGTGCGGCTATGAACGGATAAAAAAACCAAAAATTATTGTGACGCAGTCTTGAGGAGCTGAGACTAATGAACCTAATCTCATTTTTTCAAAACCAATTTGGCTGTTGTCTGAATTTTCTGCGCGGCTCTCCCCGCTTACTAATTTATTCACCTACTGCGAGGTATTAAAAGCAAATTGTGTCACTGCTTTTCACGCGCTTTGTTGACCATCTTGTAAGGAAAAAAATTGGACTATCGTCTGATTGGTTGCATTTTTTCCTTTATCCAATCAGCAATAAGCACAGGGTTTGGGCGAAACATCAGATTGAACAAGAATGAAACTAGGGCGCGGCTAGATATCTACAAGCAGATAATCAGTATCTATTTGAGACATCGAAAGAACATCAGAGGAATTGTCTTATATATGCAGGGTCCGCGAAAAAGTTGCCACTGAAAGGGTTAAATGTGTGTAGGCCAAATTATGATTTGAGATCCCTCTTGTCTCTCTTCTCTGTCATAGATTCCATGGTTCAAAGTCCAAGTTCATCCAGATAAGTAATGACAATGCCTTAATCCAGAAGATATAAATCTCTATAAATAATGTACAGACACTTTACCTTCCACTTAAACCAGGGTTTGATTTTGATGAAAGCATTCGAAAGAGATATCCAGCATTGTAAGACTTATGGACTGAGGCTCGACGGCCAGCAAGTCGAAGAAAGGGAGTAGTAAATGCCATATTAAACGGATTTTTCTTGCAAATATTATGTAAAGTAAACGATTAATTTGTTCACTCTTCGCTCATGAAGTAGACAGTTGTCAATGAAATGGAAACGACCTAACGGACTTCCCAATCTAAAATAAACTTCATTCGGGGAGAATCTGTCGGTCAAAGGTCAATAGGTCAACTCCGTCCATCGTCCGTTGTTTTGGAAAGCCAAGCAATGTTCGAACTTTTAAAGTTTGATAAGTTCGAACTTTTTCCATCCCAAGTTTGATGAGTGCGAGCCTTCATCGAGCCTAGGTTGTGAATCACAATCAAAAAGCGGGTGTATCATATCAAATCAAACTCAGGGGACATCCTCATGGTGAAAAAAGAAATCCTCGATAGATGGTCAGAGTACATAGAACACCTCTGTTCTCAGACGACAGAGGAGAGAAACCAGAAATTGGAAAACCCATGGAAGGATCACGCATACTTCAAGCAGAGGTCGACAAAGCCATAAAGGCTACTCTCTAATCTGTGGTAGGACCTGATAACATCCCGGTAGAAGCCTTTGAAGCCTAAGTGGGGAGACGAACAGCTGACCGAACTGCTGAATACCATTTTATGTATAACTTAGGAGAGATACCCATCAATGATCTGAGCATATCCATCTTCATCACAAAACCAAAGAAGCCAGGAACAACACAATGTGAATGCCATCGTACTATAAGCCTGATGAATCATACCATGAACATATTTCTTAGAATTTTGATGGAAATAGTGAGAGGTACAATACGATCTAATATTCTGAGACACAGTTCGGATTCGTAGCGGATAAGGGAACCACCTTATTGTCCAATGCTATCTTCATCCTTCATATGTTGATAGAGAGAAGCATATAGAGGTACACAGAGACCTTTTTCTGTGCTTTATTGATTATTCCAAGGACTTTTACAAAGTAAAACACGAAGAACTATAATTTCAAATGCCGACAGAGATGTATATCGATGGCACAGATCTGAGAATATTGAGAAATCTCTATTGGGAACAGACAGCAGCAGTAAGAATCGATAACGATATACCCTTCACCAACATTGTCCTTGTCGGCTTCTCGCCGGATCGGGTAGTATGTTATAGGGCCTACTTTGCCCTAACTACACATTAATTAATTAAGCTTACTTAAGTTGCTTAGAGAAAGAAGTAAAGGAAACTCTTTTATTCTTACATAATAATACTATTTATCTGCTAGAGAGAATCTGAATTGGGGGGCAATATTATGCAATTGATATTTGGCTCCAATCTTTTTACAATGACTCTTTCTCTTCCTTTGTTAGACAGCAACACGGAACAGTCGGAACATAATAATATAGCACAAGACCATCAGCCTCATAGGCACTTATACAATTTTCGTACACAGACAACGATGTCTTTACACCCGAGTTGAGTGAGGTAGATGGGACAGAGTGTCTTGCTTACCTACGGATAAGTTTTAAATCCAGCGGGATACGATCCCACCAAGTCACCCAGCCGACCGGTGTCGGTGAATGGGGCTGCTTGAATTTCTCGTGTTCGAATTATTAATATAATTCTGTGCAGACTCAGAGAGTCAGACATTTAACATATCTGTCTCTTAAAATGATTGCTATAGGCATGCTTTTTTCCCTGGCACTGCTATATTGTGGAACAAATTGAATCCAAAATATTAGAAGTAGCGAAAGTGTTGATAATCTTAAACATAGACTATAATTAATATTATGAAATATTTAGATCTACATATAATTAGTTTGCAAACATAATGCAGTAATGTTCAATACTTCAAACTTTACTTCTTTTTTTTTCTTTTTCTTTTCGTATTGACAGTAATACTCAACCCAGTTGAGTTTTGTCGGTTAATTTGAAGAAAAAGAACACGAAGAAGACGGCTTTTCCTGAAAGAAAAAAAAAACCCTTGCTTGTTCCCCGAAAATCCATCATCCTCCACCCCTCCCCAGTTTTAGACCCCTCCTACTTGGCCAATGTGATCACGTGAGTGAGGGTACAACGAGGAAAGGAGGACGGAAAGAAAAAATGCCGCATGTCTCTGTGCAAGTTCATAGTTAACGAACTTTTAAATTAATCTCAACTGCTAGAAGTTCGAAATTGTCACGTTATAAGTTCGAAAGAGATGTGTCGAACTTAAGACGAACTTGCCTGAACTTATATCTAGTCCGTCCGTCACTGTAACGACTGCTGCGTTCTGCCACAAGATTATTTGTTTAATTTGTTTACGATGGAAAAGGAAAAGTGAAAAAGATATTTTTTGGAAGATTCACGCTCATCTCTGATAAGATGCAAAAGTGAATGATCAACCGACAACTGGTTGAACGGGTTCGCTTTTCATTTTCTGTGCAGAGTCGTGCTGATAGAATATAGAATCTAGATCTAGATCTAGATCTAGATTCTAGATATCTAGATCTATAGATCTACTTTTCAGTGGTGTTGCTACGAATTTGTTATTATAATTCTCAATAAAACAAAATGGAATGGAAATCAATGTAAAAGTGTAATACTTCAAAATATTGCTTTGAACTTAGATCTCTATATAATCTAGATCTAGATCTAGATATTTTGATAAGGAAGCCACATGTGGGAGAGTATACCATAGATCTAGTATTCAAGATCCTAAGAGAAGAACAAGGCATATTAATGATATATATATAAAAATCATGTACATAGAGTAGAACACACTTGTAACAAACACACTTGTAGCGAATTGATGGAAATAGCGAACGATTATCAGTGTCCCATTTTTCCCCCTCTTTATTTAAATAGATAAAAATAACCCTCATAATGTTATGTTATGGTGTTTTACTGTAAACTTTCTAATGTGATGGGTGTCACAAATGAACACACCGCAAAACATCAAAGGAATCAAACTGTATTAGATCTATATCAATTATGTCTCAAACTATCTTATTATCTTTGCATACTGGTGCTAGGCGAAGGTTAAGCATACATTGTCTGCTATAACATACTCAGTATTAATTGATTTAAAGCCCAAATTAATTTTCAAAACTTTAGGACTTAAGGTATTAAAAAGCTACAAATTTCTTCATTTGAAAGTAATCCTCAATTTTCATTGTTATCTCCCCTTGAAATTTCAAAATTTTCTCACAAAAATTCAAGTACATGTATCTCAAAAAGGCCTGTCCGATCATTGCCCATTTTTAGTATATAGATCTTGAAGGTCTCACGGACATGATGGTGTTGAAAGCATTTATGTTCTAAAAATGTCCAGGTCAAATCCTATATTGACTCGCCTATAACAATCAAGAAACTTAAGTGGCCTTGCTGAAAATACACTCATAACTCCATACAGTCAAATAGATTAATTAATTAAATTCTTTTTTTATGTTCATGCAATTGGTAATCTACAGAGAAAAGTTTGGAAAATTTTGTCATACATTTCATCTCTTGTTGTTTTTATATTTATAGGTAGAAGATGGTTTCATATGCTTCAATGAATGATCACGCTCATGATTTGGAAGATAAAATCCAGCCCGTATTCCACAGGAGATTTGTAGGACTTGACCCATTAAGCCAGTCATTCCTGAAATTATTCATAAGGGATGTCATCTCTCTTGAGCAGTGTTCTTTCCAAGAAGTAAAAGACTCAGTTGGTTTTTGTTTTAAGGGTCATGTGGTTATGAAAGTAGAAATAATGGGCATTGTGGTAAGGGTGGATTTAAAGGACAAAAAACATTCATACGTCCTTGATGATGGCACTGGAGTTATAATGTGTAACCAATGGAAATATCAGAAAGAACCGCTGCCTCTGATAGCCACAGAACTACCAACATCTTTGCAGGAGAAATATCATGAGATAATTTCAATGAATGCTTTCAAGAATGATGGATTTCAGCTTGGAGACTTGATCTGTGTCCGGGGACGAGTTGTCACTTATGCTGGCAAAAAAGAAATTGATGTCCTTGAGATTTATAAATTAGAGAATCCTAACTGTGAATTAGAGCGAGTTTTGGAATTGCCCAGTTTGTACTCTCAATGCCATAGGAGACCATTTGAACTGCCCAGTAAGATAGCTGAAAATATGTCAAACTCTAGAGTTACAATAAACTTTAATACTGTCAAATCCAAGATTGTAATATACATCGGTGAAAATTCAACAGTTCTCAATACTTTCACTTTGAAGGATACATTTTATTGGCCATCAATTCAATCCCTGAAAGCTCAAGATGAAGGCGACATCAATGGAGAGGATAAGTCTTTGACATCTTTAATTGAGGCAGCTCTTGCCGCAATTGCTGACACACAAGGACTTATTTGTGAACGAAGTGATATGAATGATACCTACGAAATAATAAAGGAAGGATGTGGTCTCTGTGTTAAAACTCTGAAAATAATCCGAACACTTTGTGAGGAAAAGAACTATATTGGTGGAGGTGTTCATCTCAAAAAGATCATTGGTATTTTAAAACATTCTTCTTGTTATCCCAGTGTTACTTTAGTGATACTAAAAAAAGTCATTCAGTGTTTAGAGAATGCAAGTGAGATTATACTTTTGGATGCAGACAGATATATGCCTGTATCTTAGACTTTATAAATAAGTATTTACACCATTGATAATGTCTATCCATCATACATTACAGTAAATGTTTTATACAAATATAGATGAACATTGGCGCCTGGCCTCCCTCACGGGGACCTCTTATAAAAGACAAGATTATATTATTGTTTCTAATTTTTCCAGTAATTTCTCAATGTCAGTGATTAGGGCTTGGTAGCTTAGCTTTTTGACTGCATTACAATTCTTATAGTAAGAATACATGTATATAACGATAACGGGAAATATACATTATACCAATAAGTGTTCTTAGGACAAAACCTTATTTTAAACACTCTGGGCTATAGATTGTGAAGACTGAAGATCTGTCTTCAAAAAGTTCAAACAATAAAGCCAAAAGTTGTTCCCAATGACCAAAAGACGACCAAGGCAGGGTCTGGTGATACTGTATTGATCCAGTCAAATTTCAAAGTTGAGAATGCAGAATGCTTCAAAGGCTCTTTGATGTTCATCGTCCTTTTTAAAACGTGAAAGCAACTTTTTTGAAGATAGTCATTCAAGAGACAGATGATTTTGAATAGAGCTATGAAACTGGAAATAAGCAGCATACGATAAAATAAAATACAAGACAATATTATATACCCTTTGAAACTCCTGTTAAGTAATAAAACGGGTTGACTTTATTGTAGATAGTGAATGGGAACATGGTGGAATCAAAGATGTTCGTGCTATTCAGATCCTCAGACAATCCGAAAATAGAGTCCTGGGAAACTCCTATGTGATAGCTCTTCTCAGTCTCTTAAGTTATCCTAATTGCTTTCAGCAAGAGCAATGAGTTCTACTGTGGTGATCCATTTACATGATTTATATGCCATCAATGATAAGGATTCACTTACATGATTTATATGCCATCAATGATAAGGATTCATTTACTTTTGGAAGAAGATATATGTATGGCTTGAGACTAGATGTAGGTCGTCTATTTCTCTAACACAATGACTGCAGTCTAGATGGAAATGATATCTTGATTATTTCCCTTCACAAAGGATATTGTTCTCTATTGCAACTGTTTGTGAGAAGAGTATGTGTGCTTTATATAGAAAATCCCAATTTACATCTGATGATAATAAACCTCAGTATAAGTAGTGACATAACAATAGGTTGCCCAGTTGAAAGCTGTGGGAATAAACCCTCCCACACTATATCTGGAAGCTCTAAATCTATGGAGGGCACTGCCAGTTCTTTTGAAGTCTGATCCAGCGTCAAAACCAAATTTTCCTGTTAATGATGTGATGTTTGGCAGGATACTTTGAGCCACTTCTGAATCTTTTTCTACAAACCAATTTATTGAATCTCTTAAATTCAAAACTTTTCTTACAAAAGGAATCTTGCTATCTTTTTCCCAGGGTTTATAAATAGAGGTTGTGGAAGATGTCTTTGAACCTAAATAACAAGAGCAATTTCCTCTTGTGTAAATGTTCATATCTAAACAACTGGGGAATTGGACAGTTATATGTATAGTTTCCAGCATATGGTGGGTTTTTACATTCTTTGCATGTTGAACCTTCAGTTGTAATCCTTCCTAATAATTCATAGGGATGAGGGATGGTGGTTCCAACGATCTTTGTTCTCCAAGATGCTAGTCTTAGATGATCGGCCTGACTAGAGGAACATTCCTACATTGATAAACTGTGAACTTTGAAGATTTAGACTTGTTGGATTTTCTATTAGTTTTTGCCAAGGCATGGTTTTTAATTCTCCTATGGAAGGAGATTCACAGTGGACAGCCAGATTCTTGATGAATAATATGGTTGAGTTATTATAGATTCCCTTCCAAAATGATAGGGACTCTGTTACAGGATCTGGAAATTGTCTGATTAAAAATCTAGTCAAAGAGGTTCCAGAAATTCTTCCTATTGAAGGATCTAAGAAGAGGGCTTTGCAAAAGAAGTTATCAATTGCATTCCCAGATGAATCATATCTGAGGTGAAGCATGTTTTTCCCTAAGATCGGATTATGCGTTAAAGAAGTATGTATCGTGATCAAACCAAAGAAAATGTAATCTTCTATAGTTATAGGATGGACAATTGTTTCACAATGTTGGGCTACAGTTAGGCTGTTTGTGGCAACAGTTGAGAAAGGTGGGTAGTGATCATTGGATAGACATCCGACTCTGGACCATCTTTTTGTATCACAGCTTATTATGTTGCCTCTAAAGATGTTTAGTTTCCCATAGAGACAGTGAAATCAGATGCTTGAACAGTTTCTTCTTTTTTTTATAATTAATCCCAATTTTTGAGCTCCATTTCTGATGCCATCCATGATGCATGTACTTTGATTGTTCTTTTTAATTTGATCTAATTCAAATTTGAGACCATAACCATCTAAACCTTCGGGTAGTGTATAGGAATTGTAAACAATCTGATTATCTCCTTGAGCTAAGTTCCATCTATGTCCCTCTCTTTGAATCATAAGCAAATTATTGACACTCCACCCTTTTTGTGTCAAGCCCTCTAATCCTTCATCTTGTCCATCCCAATAAACTCTATCTGATGTTAAGTTAATTGAGTAATTGTCTTCAATTCCTATTAAATCTAATACATCTCCATAATAAATCCAACTTTTCTTAAAGATTCCATGAGTTCGAAGAAAAAGATTTGGTAGTCCATACGCACGTCCTAAAAATATTCTGTGGATTCGTACCTCTGGTGGTTGTTCCATTTCTCGTAATCCAAGTGATTTGCCCAAGTTACTCCTTTATAATTGGTTTGACCATGGTGTACAGTTCTAGTCACCAATTTCTTTGTCATGGTGTTGAGGTCATCAGCCATAGTCAGAGAGTTAAATAATGGCAAAATATCTCTTTTAATGAGAAGTTCTGTTAAAACAAAATAGCTTCTGACATCTTTTGACATCAAACAAAAGAATCTTCCATCCTTTCTTATTTCTCTTTCCTTTCCCTTCAATCCTTATATTAATTGATCCTCTTGAATTGCATTTTTATCTACATCCTTCAAAAACTTTGAAATATCTAAATCCTCGTCAGATAAGGCAGTTTCTAAAACTTTCTTGCTTTTAACGATATTTCGATCGGGATCTCTAAGTTGTTTAAGAAACTCTGATCTACTAACAGAATTATCGTCCAGAAGTTCTGATAGGTCGACCATCTCAGATATCTCAAATAGAGGGGTCATTGGCAAAGTATGCCATTCATCTCCAAAATCAATCAGTTGTTTTGGAGTAATTGATAAATTCTTGGCAAAGTTTTCATAGAGGACGTGAGTGTCGCAGGATGAATTAATTGGTTGATATTTAATTGACAAAATGTTCATAGCCTTTTCTCTTGTAAATGAGGTTCTCATAATAGATAAGTATTACATGTATTATTTCAAAATTTTGGTGGAAATCAGTTTATTTCGTTTCAAAGCCTTAGTTAAATTAAAATACATGTGCACTTATAATGCAGTTTTATATTATATATGATATGGTATGAGATATGCTGTATCGATGATGTATTTGCTGATACATTCCTATTCAAATTAATCAAATACATATGTACATGCCAATTTGTATATTTTACATGCACTGTATGAGATATATCCATTAAATGGATTGACCCATATACATGTATTATAAATCTTTGTCCAAGCAAAAATCTCATTGAAACATTTTATTTTTGAAACTGTTGTTCAATTCATGCTATTTAAGATAGATAGAGAGAGAGAGAGAGAGAGAGAGAGAGAGAGAGAGAGAGAGAGAGAGAGAGAGAGAGAGAGAGAGA
>JASKDV010146381.1:0-13914 GCA_032466395.1 Aegires albopunctatus | reverse complement strand
ATAGATAGAGAGAGAGAGAGAGAGAGAGAGAGAGAGAGACAGAGAGAGGGAGGGAGGGAGAGAGAGAGAGATAGAGAGAGAGAGAGGGAGAGAGAGGGAGAGAGAGAGAGAGAGAAAAAGTTCACCTTACCTGAGAGAAGAAAAGTCGTGATGACATGAGACAGGGGTATTAACAAGGATGCTCAAAATAGAGATTGAGAGCATCTTAAGACAAAAAGTTAGTTTGTATTTTGTACTTTCAAGATATTTTTTTAAAGAAAACAAATAATTATGTAAAAATGCACTTTTATCTTTCTCAAAGCAAAGGATGAGTGAAATAAAAAAACAACAATTCTTATTCCATATTTCCCGTAATAGGCCTCATCACACATTATTGGTAGTGGTAGTGACGACAATCACCTTGCCGTAATAAAGTAGAATTGAGATTGGTTAGTGGTACATGTACCTAGCATTCTCTTCACTCTTCACAAGAAGTAATTATTCCTTGGTTTTGTGCACTTAGCCCTTTCGACAACTTCTATTTATAGAATACATCTTTGTGTTTGCTATTTGCACCCTCACTTACTCACTTGCTTTAGTTTGCGCGGTGAGGGGGATTGAGACAATACAATGTACTATAATGCGATTGAACTATGGGGAAAGGGGCGATCAGTGTTGTTGCACACCTAAAGTGGACAGTGGCGGACAGAACACTTTTGTGTGGTACAAGTAGAGAGGCAAGATGCGCTACAGACATAGCATTCTCTAGTATGCTTTGGCTACAGAAGAACTGAGAAGAAAGGGAAAAAAAACAACCAAATGTAAATATTGTAAGAATTTTAAATGTTATAAGACAACAATTAGAGGGAAAATAATTGGGTGGCAAAGGACACTTATGCGTCGTAGAGGCGCCGCCACTGACTGCAATGTTCTAAAATACCTTGCTATCAATATTAAAACATTAGCGAGGCAATTAATTGACTCAAGAAAACGATAAGGAACACTCGCAAGCCTAGAGCCGTGAACAGTCGACAGTACAGGTAGACGCCGCCGTGTATTTTGATATCTCAGCAAGCCCGCCCTCTCGAACTGAAAGTCCTGGTTGCGGTACACCGTGTGCAATACTGAATCAGCATAAAGGTAGAGTATTTTATACTATAAAAATACAACAATTATGTGGGGTTAGTAAGGCAATCTGCCAGCTCAGTGAAATCACAAAGGTTGTTCTGCAAGCTCGGCTGGCTAAAATGCCAGACCTGTCCTAAATAAAATAAAAATAATAGAATTTTGTGAGACAGATGTAGCATGACTGGTGACATAGATACTTATACCTATCTCTTCATGTATAAGTTGCAAAAGAAAAGTTAAAGATAAAGGTAAAAAATAAAAATAAAAAGATCAGGGAAGATAACTCTCACCTTGAGAGTGTATTTTTTAGTTTCTGTACGCTCATCACATATTTTTAGCAGTTCACTGATAGCTCTGAAAATTAAGGGGAAAATTGAAGATAAAAAGTGAATGAAATAAAAATTTATTGCATCTATGATATTGATAGAGATATTGATTGAAATGAACAACAACATGCTGCTTTTTACAGCTCATTATCTCCACATTATATACATAAAATAAAATCAATTGTTTCAAAAAAGTGACAACTCATCTATCTCATCCCCTATTGACATTAATTTTTCATCAGATAAATAGATAGTTTTATAAGACAAATACTTCATGGAACTAGGTATAATACTGATATATTTTTTTCATATATAGTCAGGACTCTCTAATCCAAACACCTCCGTTCCCAGCAATTTGTTAGGATTACAGAATTTTCCGGATTAAGGAATTGCCGACCAAATGTCAATATGCTCTTATAGATTGCATAATCATTCAAAGGAGAGCCTCAAAACGTATAGTTATGTAAATCAGATGCATTTGAAGTGGCACTGACTACAATATAAACATACCTACATCATCACAATGAGAGGACTTGATTGAGAGTACTTTACATCTACCTCATTGCCTCAAACAAAAGGGGATGGAGTCATATTGATTGGTGACCGACAATTAATGGTGTACGCAATCACCTGTCACAAGTGAATGACACGACACGTGCACCTAATCTGAAAATTTCTGTAATCTGAACAAATTGCTGGGAACGAAGGTGTTCAGATTAGAGAGAGCAGACTGTATATCTTTTGATTTTACATGAATGCGTTATATTTTGGGGTAGGATTATTTTTCTTTTCTATTCTTGTTTAATGCTGTTTGAATTTTGGAATTTTCAGGAAAAGAGAGAGAGGAGGCAAGGATGTGTGGGACAGGATGGTGTGGGAAGGGAAAAGCAGAGGGGAAGGGGAAGAGAAAGTTATTTTAGGAGAGATTGAATGAGCAGTCAATGAAAATTCTCTTTTCACAGGTTGTTAAATAATGGTAAAGACCTAATATTGATTCCAGGGTTGTCTTCAGGCCCCATCATTGTGTATGTTTTTCCCGATCCAGTTTGACCATAGGCAAGCAAGCAAACATTGTAGCCATCTACACATGATGTGATGATTGGTTTAGTGTCTGCAAAAATCTGAAATTATTGTAATAATGGTGTTATTATCGCAATAAGTATGATCCAGTATTTTTAGTTTATACAACTTACATGCAACTGAATTTCACATTTTTCTCACAAAGGAATTAAAAAGCATTAAAAAAAACACCAAAACAACCCTTCTTTTCATAGCAAAAGGAAAGGTTTCTTTTGGATCTATTCAAAAGTAAAAATGGAATGGGGATTGCATTACTTGCAATGTTGAACTGATAAGGTATAACAACAACATTAATAATGATATTGGTAGTGATAACAATAATAATGATGGTAATAATGATGGTGTTGATGCTAATGATAAATATGATGATGAAAAGTGATGTATATTGGGTGCTAAAATTTGATTAGTAATATCATACATCTTCTTGAGTGCATTCTGGTGTAAAGATTTTGTCAAAGTTGAATGCTTTCTTTGATCCTTCTTGATTGAACACCATGATATCCTGGTCTGATGGGAATTTCAGACAGCTAGAGGTTCTATCATCCCTTCTTGGTCTACAGAATACTCTAATATTGCCACGTAACTCTTGCAACTACAATGACAAAAAGAAAGAAAATAGTGTCAAAATTCCTATAATCATATCATATGTTTTACATTAGTAGTAACATGGAGTATTATTTATAATATATGAATGTTTCATTTTCTTTTAACATTTTTATATGACTTTTTCATTTTAGAAAATTCTAAGCTCAAAACTGGTAAGAATGTGTAGTTTAGACTTAAAACTATATAAGACATCCTGAATATGTTCCAAAATATGTTTATTAAATGAGCAAATCATAAATAATAAAAAGTAGTGATATCTTGAGAATGGAATAAATAATATTTAATTTTTAAATTATTTAAAACCTTCTTCTTCTTCTTCAAATAAACTGACAATGTTAACTGTCAACACACTGAAAAAAATAAATTAAAAAAAGGGATATCTGTAGCTATTAGCTTATTAATTGTATGAAGATATAAGTACATCACATTATACTTATAGACTAAATTTTAAAGTATGAACATTTTTTAATTTATTCCATAATCTTGCAGTGCTAGTGAAGAAAGAATGCTTGTGGCAATCATTTTAGAGGTATGGAGATTAAATTCTGTCTGAGTATTTAGTTTTTCTGCTACTATATTTGGTTCATATATATAGGAATATCTGTTTGTCCACAAATTGCTCTAAAAATATCATTTCAATTGCAGCTTGAATTTTACTTTAGAAAATGATTAGATTTGAAAAATGAACTACTCTGTTCAGACAGACCTGATTAAAGAGAAGTTTTCGTTGAAATGCTTCCTTCTGATAGAGTGCCCTAATTTCTTCCATTTCTTCTCTAGATCCACCGTCACATTTTTCCAGGTCTCCAGTTGCTTTGCTGACCTATTCATGAAACTTATAATTAGTAGTTGGTCTCTAATTAAAAATTAAAGAGAAAATTATTACTCATATTATATTTCATCCCACTTATATAAACATTGCTGCGACCGCTGATTTATGTTGATATAAGCGAGATGTTAATATTTCAGATCAACTAATAGATAATAGGAAAAAAGGAGAGGGACACTACCAATGCAGGGTGCCAACACAATGTCATTCTCTGGATCTATTTTGACTTTAATAGGGGTGGGAATGCATGCTATTTTATTGCATAAAACAAGTCTAGGATACAGATATCACTGCTAGAATAGCATGTATTTCCATTTGTGACTCTCGCAAACAATTGATTGGCTATTGGAAGGAATTTATGCTGTTTATTTGCTTATTATTGTCTTTACTGACACAATGGGGATAGTGATATAAGGAGTTTCTGTTGTTGGTTTATTTTTTTGGTCAATTATTAATTTATGTATGGTGTTTTCCTTTACTATAGATATATAAGAAAAAAATGGGACATTGAAATGATGTCGATAAATGTGGGATGTCTATACAAGCATGTCTATATATTGTGGGCTGCACTAAATTGCTTTCACATTTTCTCATATTTCACCTTCAAGAAACGTATGTAAATATTGTAAAGCATATATATAACATAAGATTATCTAAAACTCTCAAATCCCTTTCACAGTAGAATACATTTTAAAGCAATCCTTTTAAAATGATAAGTATGCCATTTTCTAATGACATTGAAACTGTGTAACATATCAAAATTATTCTTATATGTTGATCAATTGCTCTTAGATATAAACTTAAGACATACACCTTCTGTATATAAACTAGATCTATAAAAACAAAAAATTGTATTTCCCTCTTGACAACTTTGATTACAAACATTTTTTACTACCGCAAGTCTTACCTCCTTTATAACCGCTTTTATTGAGCCAATATTTCTAAGAACGTCCATTTTCAGATGTACATGTGATTTTCGTAAATTTTTCACTTTTTTTCTCATTTTCTCCAAGTCTTCTTTTCCCGCGACACTAATAGGGACTGGAGCAGCAATCTGAAAGATAGAGAATTGAACACATGAGCAAGCAGCACAGTAAAAAGAATATATAAAAGAATGTTCTATTGAAAAAACAACAACATTAACAACAAAAACCATCAGATGACAGCAAAATACTACTCATTATTTTTAGTCCTCATCACTTTAAAATGTCTTTTGACAATAGAATTAGATCTATGTATACTAACTATTCTACTGTAGCCCTCTTAAAAGAAAACATAAAGTTCAATTACTTATATTTTTTCAAAACCATAATCTTACCGGTGTCTTTGGACGTGCCGTCATAGGGCGGGACATAGCTTCCACATGACTTAAAGCAGATTTTGCTTCAGCAGACATGTTACTGTACTTTTCTTGCAGATCAGCCAACTGAGAAACAGAAAAAAAAATTGATTTGCAAGTATATTTAAATTCATGACTTTTTGACTTTTATGATGATGATACCTATTGTGTATGTAATACCACAAGGCTCTGAGTTAGACCTTGTGCTGTTTGTGCTGCACACACGACTTTGTGAAATAGGAAATCATGCTAAGATCCCATCATTATGTAGATAAAAATGAAATGTATGACACTAGCTGGTCAAATAGAGCATAAAATAGAGAAGTACAAAAATCATATCATGGACATGATAATGTGGATGAGTGATAAATAAACTTAAGTCAAGTGGTAAAGTGCAAAGGGGCTAAGTAGATAAGTAGATAGTGGCATTGTATCTCAAAGTTCTAGGGTTTGAACCTCACTTTGGCATCTGGTGTTTACCTTTGGTAAAGTACAGTCTGGTCTCTCTAATCCGGACTTCTGTAATCCGAACGATTTTCTGGGAACGGATTTTGTTTTTATTATTTCTTAGTACATATATTCCCTAATCTGGAAAATTCTGCAATCCAAACAAATTGCCGGGATCGGTGTTCAGATTGGAGAGACTAGACTGTACAGGACTCCTAATGCCCACCTGCAGTGTTGCACTGCAGTACATGCCTGGGATATTCTTATCTTTCCTTGAAAAAGACCCAAAAGGAAAAATGTTTCTTTGGAAATACGGTAATAACAAAGATTAATATTTTTTTTTATAACCTGAAAAGTATTGAACAGAATGCCATGCAATTTGATGATAATACCATAGAATCATAGAATTCGGCCACCATGTGAAAATTTTGGTGTCATTTTGGACTCGCAACTTAGGATGAATGACCACATAAGCAGTCAAAGAAAAAAAATTGAGGTTATACAGAATTCATCAATTTCTCAAAAAGGATGCATATCAAATCATTAAAGTCCTCAAAAATAGAAAACTGTAACAACCTTCTCTGATGGCTCATTGCTAGTAAGCAACAAGTTTTTCATAACAATGCAGCCCAGTTGATCTTGAATAAGACAGGATGGGATGAAGCTACACCCCTTGTCTTTAAGCTACACTGATTGCTTGTCCAAGAAAGAATAAAATTTATGGCTGCATCACCTTTAATGGATCTGCCCCAAAATATCTGCGATGCGATGCCTACTTTCAGATTAAATACATGAACCGAGTTCCATACGTTTTTGCATGCCAGTTTTTGCTCGCCTTTTAAAAGCTCCACTAGCCTATCACTCTGTGGAATGCTGTGCTAGCCTTTTAAAAGCGTGATATATATTGGAATTACTACCCTCCTGGAAGCGCAACACCGTAAAGGGCGGGTAAATGATGGCTGCCGTTTGTAGAGGGCATCATTGCTCAGAAGCAGTTCTCATTCTTTCTATTTTTCTTTAATGTAAAATTTCTTAAATTTTGGTCCTAAAACTCAAAAAGGTACAAAATGTTTGAGAGAAACACTGCTAATTACATGTACTAAAATTATGCAAATTAAGAAGAAAAAAACTTATTTCAATTTTGAAGCATCACCTAAGAAAGAGAAAGGTAGCCACCTAAATTACGCTTGCTTCGCTACTTTTCGCTTTCCTTCTCTGCTTCTATACGGATTGTGAATGCTAGCCTTTTAATATCTGTTACTTTCTTACAGAATGCGGCTCTGGTAGTGTCTAAGATCATTTCCCACTTGAAGGCTGACTTAAAAAACTTTTTCCCATTTTGAAGTCATTACATGAAACAAATTACTAACTAAAATCAAAATGTCATCCTCAATGGCACTTAAAACTAAAAAACCCCTCCATAATCTAAACATTTTTGGCATTAAAAAACAGTGAAGATGTATTCAAATTTATTTAAGTATTTCTATTAATTAATAAATTTATTCTTCTGCTGTAATTGCACCCAGGGGCTTACGAAAAAGGGGATAAACTGGGCATTGTAAATGTCATCCATTATTATTATTATTATAATCCTTCTTATAATAATCATTGAATTATATTCTATACCGTGCAAGACCAGTAATGCCAAGGCAGTGATATGAACTTATAATGATTATGATATTTAAAAAAATAAAGCAGGTTTGATGGAGATCCTCATGTAAAGCATTGTATTTACAATGAGTGTTTTCCTGCCAAAAATACATTTACAGTCCCCGTTGCTTTGGCTGGTTGTTGTCAAATATGAGACACTCAATATATAAGGAAAAAGCAGTGAGTAAAAATCATTGCTTCAATACCTGCTTTTCCACCTCAACTCTCTGCTTCTTTTCTCTGGTCAATGCTGCTTCCTAAGAAAAAGAAAACATATTAGTTAGATTGAGAACAAACACACTTCTGATAATCAATTTTCTAACCTGTTTTAGAAGTTTCACTGTGCAATGACTGACAAAAGGATTTATATCAGACTTTGCCAGCTATTGTAGATGTAATGTATCTTCATCTATGCCAAATTTCATTAAAATCATTTTCTTTATTCTAGAGATGAGGTACCAAAGTTCTGCACATTTTTTATGAGCTACCCTCTATAATAATTTATAATAACTTTCTGCCTTTACTCATTGTTGACATTTTTGCATTCTCAACTTACTAGTTTTTTCACTTTAGCTGTAAGTTCATCAATTTTTTTAACTTTGTTGATATCAGCTTCTGCATCCTTTGCTGTGCGCTGAGGTCTTAACCAATCTAAAAAAAAATATTAAAAAGATGGAAATCAAAATAGTGAGATCAGAAAGTTTCTCACATCAACAAAATGAATCATGAGAATCACTGTAAGTTGATATTGTTTGTAGCATAAGCAACTGGATATCTTGAAAATCTATATTTTTATGGCAGTTACAGTATAATTATTAAGTCACTATGTAGAGGTGCGTGCTCTTAAAATTAAATTAAAAAAAAAATTCATTTGACATTTTCATTGGCTTAGGTATTATATATAATTTACCACTGTAATGTGATTCCTCATGATGGCTAAATCCCACTTCATTCATATAGAAATTAAAAGAAAAACCAGATGAAATATTCTAAGCCAAATCAATTTGTGGAGATTTATCCAATGCAAATAATTACTATTGTTTAAAATTTCTGAATGATGAAAATACAATGATGTAAAACAGACTAAGAAAGATTAAAATGATATAAACTTCCAAACCGTTGGCTGAAATTAAGTCTTTAATATTAATGATGGATATAGTTCTGGCTTTCAGCTCAAAAAAATTTCTTTATTGTGTTTTTGAAAAGAAAAAACAAATTTGTCATGCTTGGAGAAGATAGAGCCTAATAGGGCAAAGCTTTTCTAATATGATTATACATGGAATGATTGCTCCGCTAGATTTTTTCATACCATCAAACAAAAAAGCTACAGGAAAAGTAAAACTGCAAAATGTTGGGAAACCCATTACCAGATGTTCATTTAAAGCAGTTTATAATTTTGTATAAATATAAGTGAGAAGTGAAATCAATATTAAGCACATTTAAAACCGTAGAAAAAACTTTCAGCAATTTCTTATATCCCAAGTAAATAAAAACAGCTAAGGGGATGTTAACAGATAGAAATGAAATCAATAGGTCAGGTAAAAAGAGTTTTTATTATAACACACACCCCTCCCGTTTTTTCTTTTCAAGTTAAAGATAACCAAAAGGACAAAGAGATTAAAAAAAAAAAATATATATATATTATTCAAAGGTTTTATCATTTACTTTACTACATTATCCAGAGTAAGCACAGAAAAATCAATGTACCTCTTGAGCTGAGGTAAAGGATTAACAAATTTCATTAGTTCTTTTAAAAAAGATTTTTACTAACGGAACAGATAAAAAGAAGAAAGATGAGGTCTATTTGTTAAATAATTGCAAAGACTGTCATATTCATGGTTATGTTGAGGAAAAGTAATTTAATCAGAGAGAAAAGCAATAGATCAAGGATATTTTGAGCATAAATATTAACAATTGGTAGAAAATCTAAATATCATTTCCCAAAATTCTCCTCCCTTTCGATGAAAAAAACTCTTATTATGGAATGTTATTTGTTCATGTCAAACCAAGGTATATAAGAATGAAATAAATGCTTCATATCGTATGACAATAATCTCCGCTTTAAAGCCCACTAATAACATGATATGGCTAAAGACCCGCTATTTTAGCAAGACAAATTTTTATTGTATAAATTCACCCCCTTAAAAGAACCTGCGTCTATTACCTTGGTGATGTGAAATGATAAGTGATTTTTGACTCATGAAAAAGCAATCAGCGCCAATCACATCAAAGCATGTATATCACATCGTGATATCTATGCACCAGCCATTGATGATTGCGCATGCCAGAGGACAGTGGCACAATTGACAATGTAGCATGTCTGATCCCGTGTTCTTGACAATGTATTGGCAACAGAGCCCAAACCATACATCGCCCATTTGGCAAGTTGTCTACCTAGTCAACACGATTGATTATCTTCTCTTATTGGTTGAAATGAGCATCTTCTCTAGTGTCTATTCACAACAAAGGCCTACTGATTGGTCATCTTATCATAAATATACCTCGCTTATGCAATTCATGCTCCTCTCTCATTGGTAAAAATCAGAAACCAACCACGAGATTAAATATGTATGACATTTCTTTCCTTTCATGAAACATCCCTTCATTTTTTGCCCAAAACTATCTGTTTAAAGACTTGCTTGCAAGCTAAATTTTGTACACAAATTCATAATACAAATTGAATGATGATGAATAAAATCATTCTTATTGATGAACATCTTTGAAATTTGGCTAAGACCCTAAGAATCTGTTATTGCCCATTCTCTCATAACGGGTTCTTAGGCGGAGATAACTGTACCATATTTACACTGAGCAGTCTTGTTAATGCTCCCTTTTACAGATCAAATCAAAATTAATTAGATCTTTGGCAAAGAAAATAGAATTGAAACAAATTTTTTTTTATATAAAAACAACAAAAAACAAATGAAAAAGTAAAGGAGAAACTCAAAAGCAGATTATGAGCTAAAGTTTTTGAGCATTGGAAGGAAAATGTCATAAAAACTAAAAAATACCTGATTCTGATGTAATAAAAAAAAATAATGTGAAGAAGAAATAAAACAGAGCATGAGAATACCATACATATTTAATGCATATGCAAAATACCATAATGTCCATCTGTTTTGTTGTAATGATATAATACATTATCTTTATAGAAAAAACTACAGATAGACAAACTTTAACCAATTACAATGGCTCACTTATTTTTTTACTTTTCTATTAATATCTTTTCAACATTGCTTACTATGTCTTCTCTAAATTGAGGAGTGGATAGCTCAGTGGTTATAAGGCGCTTGACTACCAAGCCAAAGGTCCCTGGTTCAAACCCGCTTGAATT
Source organism: Aegires albopunctatus (assembly GCA_032466395.1). Classification (NCBI taxonomy): domain Eukaryota; kingdom Metazoa; phylum Mollusca; class Gastropoda; order Nudibranchia; family Aegiretidae; genus Aegires; species Aegires albopunctatus. The sequence continues at coordinate 3,196 of JASKDV010146381.1, read as the reverse complement.
TGAAATCCAAATATATTTTCGAATTTCCGTCTGCCCCCTATCCTTAAGTTGCTAGGATGAAGAGTGCCAAGTCCTATCGGAGACAGACTATAATATCGGAGGTCCCATGTGTATAATACGCATGTAAAGAACCCTTGGCTGTTTACAAGGCAGTCTAGGAAAACCCTGATATACGCATAGTAGTGGACATGGGTAAAATTCAATACAACAACCTTATTCATGGAGACAATAAGTTCTTCAATGCAGAAAGTTCACACTATTGATATCGTAATAGTCCAATGATTGTAATCGAGTTATAGAGACACAATTCCCCTTGTTTGTTTGATTTTTTCCCCCTTTGCCCTCTCTCTTTGTTGTATTATTTATTATATTTTTTTCAAAAGTGAGGTTGATATCAGAGTTCCCTCATGTTAATACTGCACAATGGCCTCTTTTACTCCTTACGAAATCAATAATGTGACCAATAATAGCTTATTATTTCGGATGCCACACAAAAGGAAAGGTCATTATGTGAGGCGTTCTTGTCCTTCGGTCGTTCTGATCAGCTGAGTGATAGATGACGTCATCATACAGCTAACCTTGGACCAAAATGGCATGAGTAGGATGACGCATCAGCTGCTAATCCTTGGTTTAAGTCAGCATTTAATTCACACGTCATTTTTCGTTTTCTTTTTATTTTCACTGTTTTGTGCTTTGTAATTATGATGTATTAGGCTATAATAATAATGATAATCAATACCTACTCAGAGATGTATGAGGCAAAAGCACTTTTCATTGGACTAAGTCTTTGGAACAATGCCATTGAAAATGAACTGACACACTGACAGCGACAAAAATTTTGTACTTATAATATCTTCCTAATGTGAGAATCTCATTAACAATAGATATGTCTAAAAATTATCATATTATTAATGTTTCTATCATAATTTTAACGCAGTGTCTACAGTTACGGCAGCCGTAACTATAGATCTAGTTTTCATTTTATTGTTACAGCACCTACGTACGTGATTGATGACGTAGCACACAATCAGCTGATGTAAACATGATATTACAATAGGGCAGAGTTCGGGTCTGTTGCTTTAGGCTAGGCTTAGTAGATAGATCGCATTATGTTGATGATCGGCCTCATCTCTTCAAAGTCTAAGAGTCGTATCGTATAGCGAACCCGTTCGTTGTTTAAATAGGGCTTAATCTAAATAGTAATAGGACTAAACTAATGATTCGGAGATTAACATGGATCTAAATATAAATATTGATTATTCTGTTGTTGCTGATTGAGTCAGTTCTAGATATACATGTACATAGGTCAACGCTTACATTAGACTAATTAGAGCAAGGAGTTACACAGAACAGGGTACTGGTAGTTAGAAGCATGTCATATCTAGTAGTATCTAGACTTATCGCACCCTCACTCATTGTCTCAGTGAACGCCCAATGTCTCAGTAATCCCACAATATATTTTGGCTTTTTAATTAGACTATATGAACTGTTTAAATAAGACACGTTAAAAAAAAAACAACAACTCACAATTAACTAACTATTTTAAGTATAAGGATCGTACGTAGATCTAGATCCAGATATTATAGATCTAGTCATACTATTATTACATCATGTCGGATCATGTCGTAGTCGTAGGGGCTATAGGGGTGGGGTGGGGGTTCATAATATTCAAACACTAATATTCTTTGTCCCTAGATCTAGATCTAATTTACAAACCAATCGAACATACAGAACAAGTAAATAATGAATAAAGAATAGACCTAAAGGAATATTCAACAATGGATAGAAACCAAGTGATAAATGTTTTCTGTTTTTTTGTAAAGATCTAAGAATCTAGGTTTTTAGTAACGCAGTGGCTATTTTTACTTTAGTAATTCCAAAATGCAATGCTTAGGTAAGTAATCGCATTAATAGGAGCCAAGCGTATACTTCGCATAGATAAATGTAAACTGTCGCTATCAAATAGCCACAGTCTCAGCTTACCCACATATTATGTCACTATCTAACAGTATTTTCATCGTCAAACTGATTGGGGGATTCGTTTGATACCGTAGGACAAGTACCATTTTATGATATTATTATTAGAAGCGTATTAAAACTTCCAATGACTTACTACATGACACAATGTACAAGAAGCCTAGTTTACAATATCTTAAAATACTCCACGATATCAGAAACTTAACACTTTCATCTTATCAAACTTAACTAAACTTTTCGAGAAAAAAAACCCAATGATTCTGAAATTGCTTAACAGGATTAGACACATTGTCTTAGCTAGAGAGAATACAAAAATCACATAAACAACAACAAAAAACAATAATAATAATAATAATAATAATAATAATAATAATAATAATGATAATAATAATGATAATAATAACGAAGACGACGACGACGATAATAATAATGATAATAACAATAATTATTAGTATTAATAAAAATAATGATAATAACAATAATAGTAAAAATAAAAATAATATTAATAATAATAATAACGTCGACGACGACGATGGCAATAATAATAATGATGATGATGATGACGACGACGACGATGATGATGATGATGATGATGATGATGATGATGATGATGATGATAATAATATATTTTTAATTTATACTTTATTCTTCTAGAACTGAATTATTCAATCGACACATTAGCTTGGATCATTCCACATATCCACATGTTTTCTGAACATGTTCTTTCTTCAGACAGGCTTGCCACATTTTGTTGTTGACATAGTCACGTGATGTGTGGATGCATCATCCAAGGTACATGTATTTGAACTTGACGCTGTTGTTTACCCCTTATCTGTGCCATGCATGCAGTAAGTTGTCTCAACTCATGGTTTCCACCAACCTTTTAAACACTCAGTACTCATGAACACGTGAAGACAGGAAGTTTGTATTTAATTTTCGAGAAGAATTTCGTGTTTTGTTTTGTTTTTGTTTTTGTTGTTGATATTTTAATTATCTTTTTTATTTTGCCAAAGATGTTTTATACGGTACTGTTTGCAAGTCCATATAATATATTATGACATTTTCAGAGGTCACAGGTCAAGGACAAATAGTTTACCGTTTATAAAAGCCAATTTGGTCAAAGAAAAGTCTTCATTTCAATGTTATCACGAGAGAGAGAGAGAGAGAGAGAGAGAGAGAGAGAGAGAGAGAGAGAGAGAGAGAGAGAGAGAGAGAGAGA
>JASKDV010146270.1:0-13918 GCA_032466395.1 Aegires albopunctatus | reverse complement strand
CGAAGGGTCATACCCGAAACGTCACAGTTTTGTTTTGTTTCATTTTGCAGAGCCCTCTACCCAATTTGTGTACCTATGTTTCACTGTATACTATATTGTCATTGCTAGCAATTATTTTGCAATTTTGGTTATCTTTAGTAATTTTAGTACCAACAAAGCAAGAAAATGTGCTATTTCTGAGAGCAATTTCACAATTTTTGTATTGCAATTTTTGGAATTTTCAAATGCAATTTACAGCAAGGCCAGATTTAATTCCCTCAATGCTACCATTTATTGTTAGCGTTGTTATCTGAAGACAAGAAATGAATAATTTTGAATCATATGCATGAGTAAGGCATGATGTCCAATGTCTTATGAAGAATACAACTTTGCAAGTTAGCACTTTAAAAAGTTTATTATTTTATTTTATCTGTTACTAATTCTTTTATATATATAAACTTAGAGATTTGTTATTAAATTCAAAATGATTATAATATTTTCCATTCATTAAGTTTCATAATTATTCAAAATGAGAACTAAAAGTAAGAAAGAAAAAATAAATAAATTATATGATTAGGTTTTTGTTTGCAATAACAAGCTTTCCTTGACTGCTAATCAGGTGAGCCTCATCACAGAGAGTAAGCCTGTTTCCAAGTTAAACTGGTGTCCTACTAGGTAAGCTTGAAGTCCTAATGTAACTCGACCATCCTTTAGATCTATATACATCTTTAGAAATCATCTTTTTTATAATCCAATTCCTTTATAAATTCCATTCCGCAAAAATGTGTGTATATGATTTTAACTAAAATTGATCATTGCAGATCTGGAGTATTGTCAGTCCTCTGCAAAGAAAGCACTTTTGTTAAACTCCATGATATTAGTTTAGCCTTGTTTGGTTCAGATGACTTGGAGCAGACATACATTGCTAGGACCATCCAGCGTAAGTTTTCTTATTTTTCTTTCTAACTTTCATTCTACCTTATGTGCTATGCTAAAGGCATTGACAATCATAAGATCCTTAAACATTCCACAACTGTCAGTAATTTATATTTGGGGATATTGTACAAGGACCTTCATTCATCCTTTATACCATGCCATCATATAATATGTGTGTATTGAAATACATGTATTCAAAAAGAATTTATTATCTTTTCATAAATCTTACTGTAAAAATTTGAGTTGATTGAATCATTTCACAGTCCTCAGGATTTGTTTCCTTCTTTCTCTATATCCCTCTTTACACATAATATCTATATTTTGGATAGTCAAGCATTTCAACAATGATTTTACCATTATAGATGTTCATGTTTTATTTGTATTGGCCGCTTATTGTTTTGGCATTTCTTAATATACTTTTAATTATTAGGAGTTGTTTCAATCTCTGCTTTCTATTCACATTAGGCCTATATGATACAAAAATGTTCTCTCAACCTTAAATTTTGTCTTTGAATGCTTTTAACAAATATGCCTTGAAGTTTATACTATGTAATTAACCTCTAAAAGAATTGTAAATAAATATTACATATATGTTGTTTTATAATTGTGAAACATTTCTGTATTATCGGGTTAGGGCAAGGAATGGACAACTGAGATATTTTTAAAATTTTGCCTTGTACAATACAAAATTTCTTAAATGACTTTGCTCAAGATTATAAAACTTTCAAATTTTGGCAAAAGGTGCTGTATAATATTGTTTATTATCTATATTATTATATTCCCCTTATGATTTTCTCTTTGTAACAGTGTAATCAATATTAAGATGGTTTTTCATAAAATCATGTTTCAGCCATTCCCAAATCCACCTTGTCATCGTTTTGTTGGAATCCATGGCATGAAAACAGAATGATGACTGTCATGTCTGATGGCCAGTTGAGAGATTTGCTTGTTCTTGAACGTCCTCCTGTGGTAGAGCTCAATTTTATTTTTAAAAATTCTTGTTTGTCTTTACATTTAGGAAAATACTCAGAGGCTGATTGTCTTGTTTTGTTTATTTTTATACTAGATTGTTATTATTATGTCCTTTAATAAACTAAACTCTGAGGTAGCCTGCAGTTCTATTTAAGGGGGTTGAATTTTTTTGACTTACAATAGTTGATTATTGATCATTAGTATTAACTAGGGCCCTGAAAATGTAGTTTTTCCCTTACCCTATCCCTTTAATGTTTTCTTAACCTACTAGCATTTAGTGAATTTGAAAGAAATTGGCATTTTATAAAATCTCATGGAAACTTCTGGTGCTTGAATTATCAGCTAATCTACTGTCAGATACGATGTTTCTATGTATTTTTTCTTTGATCCAGAGTTGGTCATCCCATTCCAAACTGGCTACACCTGTGAGTGCAGACAGAATGAATTGCACCAAAGTTGACCAGGAAGATATTGCAGAAGTGATGAAAATGAGAGTGAAGTTAGGTTATGGAACGAATGTGAGTCTTGTGGATCATAAGATATAATCCTCTTCCTCACTTCCTTTAACTCTTTCCAGATGTTTACTGATATAACAGTTGAAATATCTTACCATTGCAGAAGTATAATGATATATCAGTAATTCTATAGTCCCTTTTTATTTGTTTCTATCCAACCACCGAACATTTATGTGATACTTAATGAATAAAATACTTTAAATGAAAGTTGACGAAACAAACTCTTATGATAAGGTGCACTCTCTAGCTTCTGCTCTGCTTCACATAGACTTGAGGAAAACACAAATTTTTTTTTAGATCCGCATGTTTAAATTGGTGATTCCGAATTTATGTTTTCAAAGGACTTTATGAAATTTTATGCTAAGGAATTCCTTTGATATATTTGTTGAATAGTTGCCTCATTACAAGATTATATTAAATAGTTTTATCTTAATATTGGCTCTATTTGATTTTTTTTAGAGGATTTATGTGAGCTCTCTTAATCTAGCCCCATACCTTTAAATATTATCAAGAATGCAATATTCATTTGATAGATTTGGATATTATAGAGAGAAATAATGAATGCCCTCATTTTAATTTTTCATTACAAAACATTTTTGTTTTTTGTTTTTGGTGGTTTCAGCATGAAAATATTCCTCTGAATATGAGAGCTGTTGAAAAAGAACCTCATTTACATGGATTGTGGAGATGGCTTTACAGTATCCTCTAGACTGGAAAAAAATATGAATAAATTTATAGTATCACTATCTAGAATGATATGACAAACTCTCAAGTTATCTTTCTTATCTTAATTATTATTCTTTCCTAACTGAGGAGGAAATTTAGTAACACAATAACATATTTATTTCTAGTCCTTTCAGACCCATATAATTATACTTATTTTTTAAAATAATCAATGAGTCTCATAGATACATTTGCTATTTTGATATTCAATATTAAAGCATTACTGTCAATCATTCTTACTGCTTTTCACCATGGAGATTAATATGTTGATTAAAATGTTGACTACCCGATGCCCCTAATAACATACATAAATAAATGGTTAATATTATTAGTATATTAGAATGATTTGACTCCATCAGTGATTCGAATAAGATGAAAATGTAAAATTGATACAAATATAACTCTTGCTAGTGAGATGGCTCATGAGGTGAAAAATTGGTATCTTTGTAAAGGCTGAGAGAAATAAGTTTTTTTTTTCAAAGTATATTACATATCAGATAAAATAAATGAGGAATCACACAACCGTTTTACGGTCTGTCGTGTATTTAGTTATAATTATATTTTAAATTGGGTGTCAGGGATGATCCAGTTCATACTAGCTTGTAAAAGAAGATTTCCCTCCTTAACAAGGAAACTTAAGATATTCATGTCCTAGAGGGTAACGAGACGACCAACAATAAAAGGAAAGTGCCATTGGCCATGGGGATTCTGGCTTTGCTACGTTTAGATGATAACCAACTTAACAGTGAGACAACTTTGATGCAGTGGAAAACTTCTGAGGGCGTCATGTTTGCAAGGAAAAGGATGTACATAAGTCCAGAGAGGTGGGAATTTACCTTTGTAGCCTGACAGGACATATGAGTTGATCCTAATTAATATCCTTAAGAAAAAGTGATCACATTTTTATTTTTAATTTTTTAAATTTTCATATATAAAACATTTTATGACATTTTATAAATATTTTATCTATACAAAAATAGTCCATTTGTATGCATTTTGACAGCCTTTATTGTATTAAACAACCCTACTACATTTTATTCTGTAAAAATTTGAAAAACAAAAAAATTACTAAACATTTCCTCTAAATTCAAAAGTAGATAATTAATAATGACAAATGATAATGCTATGAAAATTTTAGGAAACTCGTAAAATGTTGACATAATCATTTAAAAAAAAAAAAGAAGAGAAATATGGCTAAAATATTTAATTTGTTGGACAACAAGGGGTTAACACTTTTTGCCATTTATAATGATAACCGGTGTCATTTATAAGAATTAAATAATTGGATTAAAAAGATTTGGAATTACTTTTGATTTTTACTTTTTTATACATTAAAAAGAAATGTTTTTATGATTTCGACATTGCATTTTTAAAAGTATTCTTTTACATTAGATTCTATAATATTGATTTCATTGTAGTTTATCAATATTGGCATTGTTTTGTTTTGTTTTGTTAGGTCACTCGCACTGCAGATTTGTGGTTGGAGTGCTGATCAAGATGTCAACAATGTCAATGATTTTATACGCAGGTTGGTTTTTCTCTCGGATGATTTAAAAAAATGAGAGAATTTTGCCATATATATATACATATAATATGATATTGTATTATATACATTTTTTTTAGCACATTCTTCCTTTTATGGAGATTGCAAATGATTCAATCTCAAAACCATATCTAATGTTTCTCATCTGAATGTTAATGTTTAATTTTGATCCCAAATTGGCTAACCCTCTATTCTGATTATTGTAGGTTTGCTCCTTTGTGTTGAAAAACAACCAAATGTTTGCAATATTGTCAATGATTTTACTGATGGATTTTAGACCTACCATTATCTTAATAATAATGATGATGATGATGATGATAATAATAATTATTATAATTATGATTATGATAATGATAATGAATTTTATATTATGAATATTAAATACAAATCCATTGCATTGCATCCTTTAATTCTGTAGAGGTGGTTTTACAACTGTTGAACTCGCTAGTGAAAGGTCACTGGTTGAAATCTGATTTAAGACTTCTTGGTTATTCCTTGGGCAAGTCCTAGTGATGGGAGTGCAGTTCTAAAGGCCAATGCTCAGTGGCAGTAAAAGCCACATGAAAAAGTTCCCTTCAGGGATGCATCAGTGGAATATTATTTATTTATTTATTTATATTTTTTCTCTCCTTTTTTTATTTTAGCATTGAAGCAAACCAAGAGCTTGAAAGAGCTGCTGCTATCTCCTTGTTCCATCTTCACATAAAAAAAGCATTGGATATCTTAGGCGATTCTGCAAGATATAATAGTCCAGGTAATCGTAATAATCCTGTCTCCCCAAGGAAGAACGACGTAACTGACAAAAACAAGATTTCTATTATTTTTTTTACTTGATCACACTATACCAACCCCTATCTATCTTTGAATCTTGTGACAATGGGAGGATGACTTATCTGCACCAGAAATGGTATTTTTCTCCATGTCATAACGACACGAATGAACGATCAGGTTTCTATATCATTACTATCAACAATGGCAGCACGATATATCTGAATTTCACAAGGCAGACCGCCGTAACTGAGGAGATACGTCACTCTTCCTTGAGATCATTACTAAGCTAGCTTTGCACTATTTAAAAAAAAAGATAATACGTCTTGCTAACACTGCACTTCCATAATTAAAATTAATGATATTATTTGACAGGTTAGATATTAAAAGTTTTTTCCTTTTTTCTTGACATACTGAAAGTAAAAAGTGAAGATATGTCGCTCAGTCTTGAGGTGGCAGAATTAATGAATGGATTAAAGAATATTGCTTAGAAAAACATCATCAATATTAACATCCTTATCGACATTGAATATATGAATTACGTTCAATACAGATGTCCTATTTTTTTCATAGTATTTTCAAGAGCAATTCATATGAAAAACGTCAAGAAGATGATCTATTGTTGTTTTTCTCATGACCAACAGACAAAAACTTCCTTCAGATTGTGGCCATGGCTTTATCAGGATATACAGAAGAGCAGAACACTCTATGGCATAAAACCTGTGAATCATTATGTACTCAATTAAAGCATCCATATCTTCGAGCCATTTTTGCCTTCCTGTCTGCTGATGAAGACAATTATGATGAAGTTTTGGTAGGTATTGAAATGACGGAAGCACATTTTAGGAGTGCAATATTTTTTCATATCGTCAGCACCATTCCATAAATGCCTAATAAGTATATTAACAATGGTTTTGAGAAAGATGAAAATAACCTTTTATTTCGATTTAAAGATAAATGAAAACAGATTTGGGCAGTTGTGAATTTTTTTCAAAGCTATTGAGTTTCTAAATGAATCTAAGTGAAGTTTAATCAACAGCTGTAGCTTGGCACTTTAATTAGATTTTCCAAATCAGTTTGAAACCAAAAATTGTTGACTTAAACATTTGTTGAATGATGCTGTGTTTTAATAATCCTTTTATGCAAATTTCATTCACTTCTTGTTAATGAGGGAATTGCATTGATTTTGAATACTCTCCTTAATTGTAGTCTTTAAAGAAAAGATTCATCTACATGATTTAACAGTGTTGAGCATTAGAATATTTACATCGAAGGCTGTTTTGGCAAATCAATCCTCCCAGAATGAGTTTATTTCAGGCAAACGTGGATAGCTCTAAGATTTAACATGAATTTGTTAAAAAAAATCATGCCTTACCATAATCGTCTCTTTTTGAGAAGGAACTTGACCCAGTGAGGCATATGATTTATAAATTTAATTTGAAAATTCTTTCCCTTGAAAACGTATTCTCATGATATACATTTTCATTTTTCATCTCTTTTCTTGCACAGAATATAATATCTGTTGAAGACCGAATAGCATTTGCTTTGATTTATCTTTCTGATGCCAAGGTAATATTGTTTTAAGCGAGCCATGGAAAAAATATTATTAAATTCAAATTCATAGTTTATATATAAGGTATATATAATCAGTGTGAACTGTTATTTATGGTTAAAGAAGAAGGAAGAATGGCGATAATTATGGTGAAATTATTTTTGTTTATGTCACTAGTTAAGAAGCAATAACTTTATAAAAATTTCTCTATTTCAAGGGTCCATGATGAGAATTGCGTATTCCTACTTGTTATAAAAAACATTGCAAAGATTTTTATTGATATAGATGTGAAAAGAATTAATCCATTCCAATGCCTGATAATGATTATATTGTTCCAGCTAAAACCAATTGCCATATTTTGATATCGATTTTTTTATAACCTTTGTTTCATTTGAAATTTTTAGTTTCATTTTCAATAATAGATTTGAAAACTTTTTGCAAGTAAAGATATATTCTATACTTTCAAGTGCTTTCTTTTATTGCCAGCTCAATTTTGGGGTCACTTGTAATACACTGAAAAATATTTTTTAATATAATGTATAGCACGCTTTTCTTTTTTCCTCTTTGAATTTTAGCTTAGAGTCTATCTCCTGAAACTTTGTGAAGAGCTTTCAGAGAAAGGGAATCTGGATGGGATCTTCCTCACTGGTCAGTGTGTGGTATACTTACTTTACTTTACTTTACTTTACTTTACTTTACTTTACTTTACTTTACTTTACCTTACCTTACTTTACTTTACTTTACTTTACGTTACTTTACTTTACCTTACTTTACTTTACCTTACCTTACTTTACTTTACTTTACTTTACGTTACTTTACTTTACTTTACCTTAATTTACTTTACTTTGCTTTGCTTTACGTTACGTTACTTTACTTTACTAAACGTTACTTTACTTTACTTTACCTTAATTTACTTTGCTTTGCTTTACGTTACGTTACTTTACTTTACTTTACTCTACTTTACTGATCCCCAATTGCTGGACATCGTCCTTTTTCAGCAGCCAATGCCAGGTTATGATATCTTGCTGTGTTTTTTATTTGTTGCGGAGAGGAGTATAAGCTATTGTAGATAGTAGGATTTGGAAGTAGTAGCTGTTGTCTTAGTTTGCTGAGGTGGGTGCATTCAAAAAGATGATGATGTATTGTTTCGTCTGTTCCTTGGCAGAGTCTGCATAGTGAGTGTGTGGTATAGAATTGAAAGCATCAAAGTCTTCATGTATGATAAAAATTTGAAGAGAAGTCCATAGATTCTTATATTGTCAGCACTTTCTCACTCACAGTCAAAGCATTTGCATCATATATCTCCTGGTATAGGCAAATAAGAAAAGGAATTGCGTCCATTATATAATAATTGAAAGGAAACATTTTTTTGCTCATTTTCAAATTTTTTTCCCTTCTCTTTGTAAACTAACACACTCAATAAAATACCCACAGTGTGCCTAGCGGTGTTATATACATGATAACCTGATTGTGACATAAGTCTAAAATTATCAACAATTATACTAAGACTTGGAAACTAATATTATAGTAAAATTATAGCGTTATTAAAGAAGGAATGTGTTTATTGCAATCATTTTTAGAAGTTGGGAGTTTAAATGTTAGGCTGTCTACAGAGTCATTCAAATATTAAAATCATTTGCATTAATCTTGATTTTGATTGCCCATGGATAGAAATAAGGATTTATTTACTTCAATGTTACTGTTATCTATCTTTCAGGTTTATCACCTCGGGGAATCAATCTTCTTTGTCGTTACATGGATCTAAGCTCTGATGTACAAACAGCTGCTGTAACTGCTGTGTTTTCAGCATCATCTCAAGTGTTAGAGAATCCACATGTTGCAATGTGGATGGATGCGTAAGTTTTCTATCTTGTCAATTCATAGCCAAGCATAATCTAATGCTCTCTTTTACTGTTTATCAAAGAATTTGCGAACAGTCTTTCGATTGCCCTTTCAGATACCTTTTTAGGATTTTGTTAACTCAGTTGAATTAAATAGCCCTACCTTTACTTTCACTGATGCTGAATAAATATATTAATTTTATGTTCAGTGCTGAAGTCAAAGTTAATGTTGGATGTTGATGATACCATTATTAAACATTTAAGAGAGAAAGAGAGAGTAATAATGTTATTATTGATTTTAATAGTGTGTGGTGGACTCTTTTTTTTTTCTCATCTATTATACATATAAAAGGAAAGGGAGAGATCTGTGGTGTCAAATGGAAAATATTTGTGAAGATTTTGGCACTTGCTCTTCATTTGATGCTGGAAATAATGTAGGGAAAAAGAATATTGCCATACCATTATTATGGCACATGAACAATAGCACAGATAACAAGTAGGCCTACGATATCGTTAGTGATAAGGTTGGGGAAGGCCAAATCAGGGCAAAGTTGGCTCAAAAGGAGATGAAAAGAGGAATTTTGTGATGCCACTTTTGGCAACAGTCATGGCAATGGAAACAAATGGCAAGCTCAGGGTTTGAAGAATTTGAATAGTGTTACTGTGACTAATTTGCTCGTCTTAAGGAGCATAGAGCGTCAATTATGAATTTTTCATCTGGATCTGTCTTGCTGCTTTTCTTGATCTTACCCCTAGTAACTTTTGCTGCTCTTGTTTCATTTCTAGGTTTCTTTATCATGGTTTTGTTGTAGGGTGTTCTCTCCTTCTTTTTCTAAAGCATGTTTTGTAATGTTGTTGCTATCCTTCTTCAGAGCACGGCCTTTCCATGGCCATTTTCTTTAAAATTTCTATGTATGTACGAACTGTTGTTTTATATGTCTTATACATATTGTATCGTGCATCAATCTGCAAAAAAATTTGTTTTGAATTTCAGGTACAGAGGTTTGCTTGATAGATGGAAAATGTGGCATGAAAGGTGACAATTACACTTTTATTATGCGTTGGTTTATTATTGAACAAATTACAGAATAGGGGAAATAATGGAAAAAAAAAAGAAAAAAAAAAAGTGGGCCATTTTCACCACATGTTTTCTATATTTGGATAGGATGCTTTTGCTTTTTTATAAAATTAAAATTAAAAAAATGCCTGTATCTTGAATGCCCTGTACTATTATATCGGTTATACTTATACGTCTGTTTTTAAAACAGTTAAAATTCTTGCAGTGTTATATCTGGCTTTTCTGTTAAGTTTATTTTCTAAAGCAGTTTGTTTATTTACGTATTGAATGTCAGTTAAATTCTTTTTCAGCAGAAGTGGTCACGGTCACACATTAAGTTTGGAAAATATAAGATTTATTGGAATTTCAATGTTTTGATGCTAACTCTCCGCAAATGTAATGAATTATTTCATTTTTGTCAATTTCCATTCAGAGCTTGGTTTGACATTGTACGAAAGAAATTGATTCCAGATTTTAAGGTGCCTCCCCAGATTTATGTTGTTTGCACTTACTGTCGAGAGCCGGTGAAATCAAATATGTCTCCTAGAAATACGATGTCTTCTGTGCTCTCAAGGGGATCTCAAAATAATGTGAAAGTAAGTTATATTCTAGAATGATACAAGAAACCATTTTGTTAATCATCTTGTTAATGGTGTCTTCATTTTGGATCAGTCTTTACATCATGCTATGTGCAGATTTCTCGATAACCATGTCATTGGGGATAAGTGTTCAAGTAAGACCCTTTGTTGTCCAGTTTACCTCATTTGACTCATGTGTGACTTGGCTATTAATTCACTGGAGTCTGCCTCACTGAGCCACTTCCATTCACCACAGACCGACAATTATTACCAATCTTCAATGCTCATTTATTTGACTTAATCTGTTTTCCAAAACATTCATTCTTGCACATAAAATGAAGTCAGTTCTAGCACAATATAATACTTGAAATATATTTTAGATGCATAATGTTTTTGTTTTATTTTTGACGTATATGATCCCATCAAAGTGTGAAAAGAGGAAAGTTTCTAGATTGTTGTTTGTTTTACGTCGTAAGAGATATATATGTTAGAGCTATCATCTGACAAATGAAACAAATCACGAAATAGTTGTAAAGACGTATAAACTGGATCATTTCATTGTCTACTAATTCACAATAAGCTGATATGACATCTGAATCATTAATCGTTTGAGTGTTTGATCGCTTCATCAGTTTAAAACCCATTTTTTAATATTCTTCTTCTTCTTCAAAACTGACACAATTCAACTGGGTTGAGTATTATTGTCAATATACACAAAAAGAAAAAAAGAAAGACTGATTAGGCCTATATGAAGATTTAAGTATTTCATATTGTAGCTTATGATTAAGATTATCAACACCTTCGTTACCTCTAATATTAGGATTCAATTTATTCCACAATTTAGCAGTGCTAGGGAAGAAAGAATGTCTATGGCAACCATTTTTAGAGACAGGGGTGTTAAATGTCCGACTGAGTTCCTAGTTCTATTACTTTTCTTAAGTTCATTTATGGGGATATCTATTTGATCATTAATTGCTTTAAATAATATTACAACTTTATTTCTAGCTCTTTGTTCCTCTAAAGTTGTCCACTCCAACTGTATACTTATTAGTTGCAAATCTTGCTGCATTTTTATGTACTTTCTCCAAGCTATCTATTTGGGTTTTAAGATGGGGGTCCCGGACACAGCATCCATATTCTAAAATTGGTTTAACTAAAGTTTTGAAACATTGCTCTTTAATCTTTTTTCTACTAGACACTTTATCACCCCAAAAACCCACAATATCATTAATGAACAATTCAGAAGTTCGTGCGTTTAACTTTGTTTTCAGCAAGCATCCTTTTGCTTTTAATCATCTCCTCTTTTCTGCAATTTCTTACCAACTGATATCAGATGCATCAATTACAAATCACTATCAAAAACATAAAATCTCACCCTCTTAGAATGAACAATTACAAAGAATAGTAAATGAAAATAATAGCTCAACTAGAAGGAGGCAAACAAATCCAATCCGATGTTTCAGCGATAAAACCTTTGTCAAGAACAAACAAACGGCGACAAGAATCTTTAATTTTTTAAAGTTTTTTTGTTCTTGCAAAATTTCTTCAATTGAAATGTTGATTTGGATTGGATTGTATCCTTAAGTCATTTTACATACTTCTGGTCCTTTATATTTTATGTAAACTCAACTGTGGCTTTACTTTTATCTCTTAGAATTCAGTAATTTATATATACTTAAGTTCATGTTAATACACTTCAAATTGGTGTTTTGAGTCCAACTATGTAAAGAACCATATTATATCAATCCTATATATCAATCTACTGCTGCTGCTGTTTCTGCTGCTGCTGCTGCTGCTACTACTACTACTTCTACTACTACTACTACTACTACTACTACTACTACTACTACTACTACTACTACTACTACTACTACTACTACTACTACTACGTACTACTACTACTACGTACTACTACTACTACTACTACTACTACTACTACTACTACTACTACTAAAAAGGGCCTGAAAGGTTACATTTTTTAATCAAAGGATACCGAATGCGCAGAGCTTAAATTTCAAACTGAAACTTCATCTGAATCCAAATGTATTTTAATTGTATATGATTTCAATTACAAAAAACAACAGAATTAAGCTTTAAATTAAATTCTAGCCCGGCCAAGCACTAAAAGATGTTACTTTATGCATGTAATATATGTATGCCAAATTTGATGTCTCTAGGTGCTGAAGTTTTTCTTTAAAATATTTTCATAATTTTTGCATTATTTTCATCCTTATATCTATTATTATTATTATTATTATTATTATTATTATTATTATTACTAGTGGACCCTTAGCACTACACTGTTGCTTGCAATGATGATACAAACAGATTTAAAAAATCCTATAACAAAGAATATGAATGATCATAAAAGTTTCAAAACAAACTTTCAACGACCTTCCATAAAGAAACGAAAGTTAAAACTTGCATCCCAAAATGAACGGGTTTCTTGGCAAAACATGGCCAGAATTAAAATAGTAATATTAATATAAGATAATCCATAGACAAATCCATTGCTAATGAGGATCTCACCTTAGTAAGGTATTAATATTTCAAAATTTTGGTTGCAGCCAGTTCATTTTTTAATAGTGTCATTTCAAAGCGTTAGTCAAATTAAAATAGTACATTTGCCTCATATGTCTATTAGTAGCATTAGATTATCATTATTATTATTATTATTATTATTATTATTATTGTTATTATTATTATTATTATTATTATTGTTGTTATTGTTGTGACTAATATTATTATACAACTATTTTTCTATTATCATTATTAATAAACAATAATGAAAACTTCACCTCCATATTGTCATACTTGACACTAGGCTAGTATCAGAGACTTCATGTCACATTTTCCATTTGTGAATTATATTTAGTGGTCAATGTTAATATCCAAATGTAAAATCCTATAATGTATTCTATTAAATTAATGATAAGTTCTGAGTTCTGAATGTTATAAGAATTTAAAGAGAAGGAAGTTACAAATTAAAGAAATTTCGCGAAAAATAGATTATAGAAACTATTGCAGTAGTGGTAGTTACAGTGATGAAGTGTGTAGAAAATGTACTAAACATTCTAATTTCTACGTCAGCAATTCGTTGCAATAATGATAACAGAATAAGTAGGAACGAAGTCTTATCTCACCAAAAACAATTGCCAACACTTTTTCAACAAGGAAAATTTTGTCAATAATGGTTTTGTCAAAGAAATTCCTTTAGGTACACAAACATCGAGGTAAAGAGTGTTTGTTTCACTCTATAATTCAATCAATGTCAGATGCTTGTGGTGTGAGAGCGGGGGCGAAGAGGAGAAAAATATAGAAAGTATGGGATCAAAAACATTACTTGCCTGCAAAGAGAGGGAGAGGGAAGGAGGGATGGGGGGGAGGGAGGGAGGGAGGGAGAGAGAGAGAGAGAGAGAGAGAGAGAGAGAGAGAGAGAGAGAGAGAGAGAGAG
>JASKDV010146159.1:0-13919 GCA_032466395.1 Aegires albopunctatus | reverse complement strand
AAATCGTCAGGGGGAGGAGTTTTAAACTTTCTCTAAACGGCTTATCGTGCTCAGCGTCAGCAATCCATCATATGTTAACAAGACATTCGTTGCTCTAACATAGGGAAAGGAGAGAAAATCAAGAAAAATTAGTTCCAGGAAAGACTTGGACAACAAGAAGAAGTTAGAGATTTTAGATGAAATTTTATCGCATGAATGTAACAATGTACATTTTACAGAGATTGGAAAGAAACACACACACACAAAAACCAAACCTAAACCAAACAGTCCTGTTAACAAAGGAAGGTGTATGAAACAGGGCAACAGGGTTCATGTCAGCTTATGCTGCAAAAAAGGAGCATGACCGAGAAATTTTAAAAAATACCCTTTTACTTTATTTGCGTATACACCTAATATCCCACTCTGGCTAATAACCCGGTACCTGTGTCAACCATGGGGCATGTTATAAGCCGAAGAGTGCTGTATTTTTAAAAGCTGTTAACCTCAATAAGAAATATAAATAGAGGATTTGTATAACAATCTAAAAAAAACAAGAAATGAAATTCTAGAACTTTGTTCTAGCTATTTGTATTTTTGTTAACTTGCAATAATTGATATAGGTAAAACCTATGTAAGTATGCCTATAAGACGATTTATAGTGATTATTATTGCAAAATTTTAAGTGTAGTCTTGTCAGATGACTTTTGTTAAGAGCGTATCAAGAAGTTGAGAAAAGATGAACCAAACTCACGCTGTAAGATAATTGATATATATCCATTTTTGGCCCCTATCTAGAAAAATGTTTGACAGTTTCAAAGGATAATAAAAAATCACTTTCAAGACCTTAGTCACCAGAACTTTATTCTATCCCTTTTGTGTCTTATTTCATAATCATTAACCCAGTGGTTCCCAAACTTTTCTTTACGGCTGTAGTTTCGAGCAGCTTGAAATTTGACGTCAACCCAATCTTAAAGTGAAGTGCTACCTAATAATTATTTGATTAATCATCATTATATAAGCCACCAATTAAGATCTTAAATATTAACCATTTTCAACTAATAAAATATTCATTCAAAATTGTTGCTTTATTCCTAAATCTAACTCCATAAGCATAGGGTCTACTAATATAGAAAATATCAATAGATTTAACAAAATTCAATAGATCACATGAAATCCTACCATTATATTTAAGCATGTCGAGTTTTTGTTGGATAATTAAACTTAGAACAATAATTATGGACATAATTTCACTTACAAAATCTATTTTCCTAGATCTAACTGTCACAACTGGACATTGTAAAAACGTGATGTAGATCAAATTCAGCCCTAGAGTTTTGGTTGTTCTGCACTATAGCTGCCATGTTGTGATGGATAAGGGTGGATTTCCTATTCGAACACTGCCTACGAAGCCTATGGCATTTTTTATTCTTGATGTTATATCATACCATATCATGTTGAAGAGCAGATAAGTTACAGCTGTTCCGTGAACAAATATTATAAAAGTTTAGGTCAATTGAAAGCATAAGAAGATTCTCTTCATAATCATATATATGTAATTACAAAGTTCTCCACTAATGGCATTCTTAAAACAATTGAAAGAATCGGAATGTTTTGTTTCATACTTAAGACTATTCCATTTCTTTACAGTCCTAAAAATGAATTCTTTTTTCTGATGTTCGATGAAAAATAAGTTTGCACAAATATGGGGTCGAGGACTGTTGAAGTACTTTGATGGCTTTTTTAGCTGTGGGTAGATAATTATCTTGAACTGAAATTCAAATTGAGTCTGTTAACAACTGCTTATGTTTTATTTTAACTCCACAGCCAGTGGTCTGAGGTGCCAATGTGTCCTCATCACATATTATTTCAAAATTAGTAGGATTACGTGTAGTAACATTTGTCAAAAGATCTCGAATCCAATCAAATCCTTTTGCATTGATTTATGGGAAATATTTTATGTTCTTTATATCAATCTTTATATCAGTCAGAGAATTGCACCCTTTTATGACCTGGCCTAAACAAAATTATTATGACAATGATGGGGCTTTTAAAGCTGAAAGGCTATGATGAAAATATTTCATCGCCCCTATTTTTGAACTTGAACTTGAAGACATGCCAAATACTCTTCAATAATTGGAATCATGTTTTTATCCCAGGTTTTGCAGACCACTGGATACACATCCATATCATCTGACTTCCATAAAGTAATTTTTCAACATTTATTTGTTGTTGGCCTAAGAGCTGATTGATGCAGAATTAAAAGCATAGGGAGTAAATCATTTAGTAATACCGCTTGACAAACTGTAAACAAAAATGCCTAGTTCTGGAGAAGATTTTAATAGGAGACAAATATACATGTACATCGTTGAAAAGAATTGCACCATTTTAACTAGATTTAACAATATGTGGCTAGGCTGCTTGAGTGACTTGATCTAGTTACTTTGAGATGGGCTAGGCCTGTCGCAGCACGGTGTTTGAAAACCACTATCTGTACCTCTTAACAACACATCCTTTACTAATTTTTGAAGCAAGTGAGATATTTATTACCGTTCTTAAATTTCTCTATAAACATCTGCTATCATGTATCGGGTGGGCCAAAAAATGCACAAGACTTTAGACTTTTATATATGTGCCAAATTTTGGGGCAATCCATTGAATAGTTTTAAAATTAACCCCTTTACATCAGGGTTGGTCAGAAAATGAAATATCAGACATTATACAAAATGGCAGCCGTACTCAGTATTGCGCTATACACTAATTCCTCAGATGATCTGTAGAGCAATTGTTTTGGCCATTAACACTTCATAGTTTTGTCTTCCACGATGATATAGTAATCATACCTACTCGAGGGTGATCTTTTGCTAGCACTGTTCTATCTTTCTTTTAGCTCATATGCTGTATAAGGGTGAGCCAATTTCTATAAATGTTTTCTGCTAAGAGTACCAATTTTACTTGCTGATTTGTTGGTGCCGGACTGTCTTCCTGTGACTGCACAAATTCTTCAACATAGTTTACATTATCATTTATTCTGGCCAATTTTGGTCGACCACCCCCAACTTTCCTAGCAGCTGATCTGGTTTTTCGAATCTTCTTGATCAACTGATTTTTGGAGTTCTTATTGCAGTTCTTGTTTTGGAACAATCTGAAACACCCCAACCCTTGTGAACAAATAAAGTCTCTATGACAATATTATCGTCTTGGCTAAGAACCATTCTTACAAAAAGTGTTATAGGCCAGGTTTAGATCTAAATAATGGCAAAATTTATTTCTAGATCTACGAATAATATGAGATCGAAAGTCAACACAGCAATCATGTAACTTAACATTTGGATTGAAATTTGGTCGTAGAATAGGATTTTAAAAAGTGAGAAACGTTATTTAATGCTTGAAGTGATTTTATCATGAATGTAATTTCATCTACCATTTTATGTGGTCTGCTCTGGCTGGCTGGAAACTAGTCATGAATATTGAAATGCAAATGTAAAACTGTAAACGGTCGTTGAATCTATTCTGATAAGTCACAACTGAGCAAAATCACATTTCGATATTTGCCACTTGGTACTCATCTCAGTTAAAAATTTGTTGTGCGTAAATTTCTAAAGATTTTAATGAAATTTCATACACTAATGTAAAATTTTTTGCTAGATTTGGGAAAATGTTCTTGAATAAAGGCAAAATTGAAGCTCAAAGTTCCTGTGCTGTTTTTTTGTTTTTTTGTTTTTTTTTTTGCTCCCCCGATATAAGCATATTATGGAATATATTTTTAATTTCTGGCAATATTTGGATTTTTGATATCTTGTGTTATTGAGTTTTGTTGTTCTAAATTACAAAAGAGTTATTAAAGCCTTGGTTTTCTTGCTTTGGAAAGAGTTTTAAAAATTCAGTAAAATTGGATGGCTCATTTCATATTCATAGAGGTTGAAATTGATATTTTATGGAATCATTGCTGATAGGTTGTTTTGTTTAGTTTCTTATGACCATTTTCCATCAGTCAATTCTTTGTTTTCTGAAGGTTTTTGTTGGGTTTTTTGGTGTGTAGTGTTGTTTTTTTTAAATCTTAAATATTGGCACTGATTTTCTCTCAACTATGACCACATAGATACATCAAGTTTTTGAGAGTTTGGGGTCGGTGGAGGTTTGTTTTGTTTCGCTTATTTATTTATTTATTTTAGTGGGGGGAGGGATTAGAGAGGAGTAGGGTTGGGGGTTTTTTCTTCTATTTATTGAGGGAATGTCCTTATCCCTGGCCACATAATATATTATCCTGAAAATCCATTTAGCATTGTAATTATCATTTCTTTTCTCCTTTCAGGCAAGTAAAAAGAAAAATAAGATGAGGAAGAAAATGCTGAACACGCTGCTGAGTTATACTATATTGCACCTTAAAGAAAAGGTTAGTTGAAAGTATCTCTTTATGCATGCTCTGAAACCCCCCCAAAAATAACAAGAAACAATATTGTTTTATCTTCTTACTCAATTCTAATGAGTTATCCAACAATGAATCACTCTACTTTATTTTTATGCTCTTCTTATTCTTAATGCAAGATTTGTTTGGTTTTGTAGTTTTGTTGTTGTTTTTTGTTTTTTGTTTGTTTGGTTTTTCTTATGTCAGTCATCTTGAAGTTTTCTATCTCTTGTTTTAAAAGCTGAAATGATGGATTTACTTACATACTTTCTTAATCCTTTGTGTTCCTTGAGGAGCATAGGGCATCAACTGTGGATCTCCATCTGGGCCTTTTTCTTGATCTCACCCCAGGTAATTTTGGCTGCTCTTGTCTTTAG
Organism: Aegires albopunctatus; assembly: GCA_032466395.1. Lineage (NCBI taxonomy): Eukaryota > Metazoa > Mollusca > Gastropoda > Nudibranchia > Aegiretidae > Aegires > Aegires albopunctatus. Next base: position 9,158 of record JASKDV010146159.1, on the reverse strand, counting down.
GTCCAGTGCCTGTTTGCTTAGAAAATTTCGTTAACTAGGTTTACGAAACTTCGTTAACGGGCTTGTCCAAGATTTTTCAGTGTCTGGGCAGGACTTGACTGACCGCCAAAGAATATTTTCCATTGATTCAAATTAGTTGCACACGCCTATGCTCCAGTCTACTGAAGGTGCGAAAAGTCTCATAAATGTGTGATATAGACCGTGGAACTAGCCGCAACTTTCAAAGCATCCTACCTCGGCCATGGACAGTAGATCAAAACTGCCAGGTGGTCCCTCGCCGCCAGCTTGAACTTTGGCACAGATTCCATTTAACGCAAATGCGCTATTTTTTACGGAAGGGTAGGAGTTGGTGTTAAAGTGTGAAATGGTGAGAAGGGGTGAAAGTGGTAGTTTAACGCAAGTGATCATTTCCGAGGTCTTAATTGGATGATTCAAGCCTTAAGAATATTCAGATTAAAGTTAAAATGCTCTTTTCCCCTACATTTTGGCTTGGAGCTTCATTAAGTTATACGAAGTCTCTAAGCATACGTGCCCAGGGTTCTTCACCAGGGCGTACTCTTGTTCCCTATGGGTTCCACTCTATAGTTTGTTTTGTTATGTTGTTATTACTTTTCTGGTTATAGAACTCTGAGACTTTTGATTTGCTAGTTTTAAAACTCTTGAGATGATTGGTACTAGACTGATCTGTTTTTATAAATGTGGGTGATTAATGGCAACTTTTATTCTATACCAGTCATTAACATTTATGTAAAATGTGTTGGTTTCTAGATTTTGACCATAGATATAATTCTTTTGCAGACAAAAGAACTGTATAAAATTGGTTGGAAATCTGATTTTGAATATCAGGAGAGGTTTGTTTTCAAAAAGATGGATTTGTATAGAATGGAAGAGAAAGTTCAGGCATCTCGTTATAAATGCCTAGAGCAGTTCTATGCGGATGCTCGCACTATTCTTCACAACTGTACGCTTATTTATGGGGGTGAGTCATTGATAGTCAAATTAGGTAATACATTTTTTTTTTTCCATTTGGTCAACCTTAGATGTTATTTTAACAAATCAGCCATAGGGGGAACAAAAGTTTTTTTTACTATTTTAGCTTTGTGATTTCTCAGTAATCAAGATGATAAGAGAAATGGATATTGTTAACTGTCTTTGTTACGAAAAAGTAAGAAATTTAAAAGAATATTGTCTTCATTTTTAGAACAAAATCAGCGTAAGAGTTTTTTGTTATTAGTTTGTTGTTTGTTTGTTTTTCAATTGCATAGCCTAATATTGGAGATTTAAAAAATTGTATGCACTAACTTTAATTCTATTTTGATTTATTCCATTTTATGTGTGGAGCAGAAGATAAAGGTGGCATCTCAGATTTGGCTTCAGTTATGGTCAAAGCTTGCAAATATGATGTAGGTGAATTGTACATGTACATTGATATATATAATTTTACAGTTAATCAGATTTTTATGATAAACATTATTTCAAATTTTTATTTAGAGAGAATTCAATTTCTCAATGAGAGTTAAATAGACAATTAATGCCTGTGAATAATGTATAATGAAAGTAAGGTTTAAAATACATTTTCTCTTAATGTGTAATTATTCAATATCAAGTTGACTTATGATAAACAAGTGATTTTATTTTTGCTCTTAATTTTGGGGGTATATTGATCTGTTTCTTTACTTTCCTTTGCAATTGATTTGAATATTTGTTTTTCATAGATCACTAAGCAATTTTGTAGCACATGTCTCACCTGGCGTTAAGACAAAGTGCTATAGTTATGACCCAAGAGTTGCTGGAACATTAACAACAACAACGAAGCACATGTCTACGAAGTTAGCTCTATTTAGCCAATATTTTGCAATTTTTCTTTCAGATGGATGAAATTACCCTTTGCCCAAATTGCTACTATATGTCCAATGCAAAACCAGAAGATTGGTTCTGTCAGCCATGCGTAAGTCTTTTAGATATTCACAATTATAAGGCTTTGAATAAGAACATACATCTTTTCTGGATCCTGAAGTATTCTTAGTTTATATGAAAAAGAAAAGATCATCGCTTGGTCTCAAATGAACCCATTTTATATATTTAATAATCACTGTATATTTTTTTTTATTTGAAAAATTGGGGTATCATGGATACTTTCATTGGCACGAAGCAAATGGCCTGACACTTGCCAAATCTTTGCATTAATGTTTGTATTTTTCTTGTGATTTCTAAATTATTAAGCTGGTTATAGCTAGGACTCATAGATCATTCAAATTGCTAGTTGTTCTATCCCTAAATGTACATTTCTTTTGATACAGTATTCATTTGATGTCCTTTCTCTTTTTATGCTCTGATTCAGAATCCCCCACACATGCTTGTCTTTGCAAAGCAAAAAGGATACAGCTACTGGCCAGCCAAAGTTGTGCAAGATCTGGAAGGAAAATATGATGTTAGGTTCTTTGGAGGATGGCATCAAAGGTTTTTCATACATTGATTAATAAATACCATTTTCTTGTACTATTTTGCATTTTTATTTATTGTTTCATCCATGATCATTCCCCATCCTGACCACCCTCCTAAACACACATTTATTGTGAGAGTATGGAGAAGTGTGTTTATTATGCACAAACTTAGTAAGATAATATATTTGGAGAGAACCATATTTTTATGCCATCAGTAAGAATATGAACAATCACTTTGCCACTGTCATGAACAATTTTATCATCATTTCTATTTTTCAGAGCTGTGATACCTGCTGAATACATCAAACCTATTAACACAGATGTAAAATCAATGACTATTAAGAAAACTGGAGGTACATCTTTGGGAGCCATTTCTTAATTTGATGCGTTCAGATTAATACTTAACAAATGTTGTTTTTATGCATGTTATGCTGGGGGTTTTAATGGAGATTTTTATGTTTTTGTTTGGGTTTGTTGTTGTTTTTTGGGGGGTTATTTTTTGTTACAAATGATCTAAATAAGTTAAGTATAATTGGAATATTACTATACTGATTTGCTTAAAATTGTTATATTCTTAAAAGGCTACTGATTGACATGAAAATACTTGGGTAAATTCACAGAAGAGGAATACATTTTATTTTTATTTTTTTCAAAATATGTATGTTGAAAAATTATAATGCCCTTAATAGAACATATATGAAAAGATGAAACCTGCAGACTAAAGTTAAAGAAAAATATAAAATTATAGTAATTAAGTCAATAATACTGATGCAGTCAAAATTTTAATTGTATTAGAAAGCTGTATGTGAAATATAAAATATATTTGATCTACAAAAATAGTCATTGTATTGGTCATTGATGTCACAACATTTTTGAAAATTCTTTTTAAAATTTTGTTTTCCATAGGATTTGTCAAAGCATTCAAAGAACTTGAAATACATCAGAAATATCTTGATGAAAGAGAAAGAGAAATGGAAGCAACAAATGGAGCAAGGCTGAGGGAAGAAGAGGAAGAAGATGAGGAAGAAGAAGAGGAACAGGATGAAGAGTATGATGAGGATCGGGACATGAAGGAAGAAAAATTGGATGCAAAAGAATCAGCAAATTCGGATGCATCTGAAGCATCTGAAGAGTTGGATGAAAATGAAGAAGACGATTTCAAACCAACAAAAAAGAAGTTAGCTGTGAAAAAGAAAGATAGGTTTTTGAGTAAGTCAGGTCTTATCTAGGAATGCAAGAATTTTTGAATTGCAATATGAAATATAGCAAAGGTACAGATTAAGAGGTATATCATTGTTAGCTTTAAGTTTCATTTTTTTTTAAGTCAATAGCATGGACTGGAATACTTATGTTGGTTAAATAAGGTCCCATGTCATATAGATCTCACCCTTAACCTTCCATGATAAACTTGTTTCATTTGACTACATTTTTATTATTCATTTTCCCCACAATTAAGTTAAATGCATGCCAAAAAACATCAGACTAAATTATGGGCTCTAGTATCTTCCTTTGTCCTATACATCCTTCAAAATGTTTCCAAAAGTAATTAAAATCTTAATTTGGTTTGAGACTTTCAACAACAATGTTTAAGAGATATGTTTTGTTGCAGTACGATATCATAATAAGCGTTAACTTTATTAGATTTTATATCAAACTGGAACAGAGATGCAATAATATACCTCTCAAACATTAAAACTTAATTAGTCATGCAATATATATTTTTAAATCTTCGATTTTAAAGGTTGCTTTCCGATTTACTTCCACTCAGACCAGTCTAGGAAAGGACTAAAGAGACCAAAAGAAACTAGAGATGAGTTTGAATTTGAAGAGGAGTTTGACAACAGGCAAGTCACATCAACCAGTGTGGAAAGGAATGGCAAGAAACGCAGGAAGAACTCATCAAAGGTAGATTCTACTCTCTGTATGAGTTGATGAATGATTATTTACTTCATTTACATTTTCATTGCCCACTATTTCCTGCTGAACAGTGTTACTAAGTGAATTTCATGATAGGGTTCTTAAAGAATGTTTTGATAAAATGAAAAAAATAAAAAATTGAATAACAGTAGCCTTGAATAGAAAAAGAAAAATGGTTCCGTGACTAATATTTCTAGTCCTCTGTTTCCTGACATTCCCATCTTTTCCAAGATCTAATTTATTCTCAGATTTTGTATTGAATTAAATGTTTGTATTCATTTAATCATACATGTATATTTAATAAGAGTTTTTGCTTAAAATGTAAAAGCAGATGAATGTAAATTGTGTATGATTTATTATGTCATGTCTTTTTTGTCTTCTCCAGCAAAGCAGTCATGACGAGTCCCTCATGGTTTCATCTAGTGTTGATAAAGTTTCAAATAGTGCCCGCATTTTCACCATATCCGTTACTACACAAACACCCACAGCTGTAAGGATTGCATTAGGATTCAATTTTCTTGATGAAGGAAAAACTTGGAATAATATGCTACTAAATTGATAATTGTTTCATTCTTTTTTTAAGGGGCTGGGGAAAACTCTTCTTTAAAAATAATTGTCCAGTAAACAAATGTATGTATTTAAATATTATGCATCTTGAAATAAGGGATATTATTTTGTCCTTCCTTTTTTTTTTTTCTTTTTTTTTTTTCTTTCTTATATTTATTTAAAGCCAGCATGTTTATGAATCTACTTAGATGAGAAGACAGAAAAATGAGTGATTGTATAATTATTCAGATGAATACTTAAACTAAGTTTTGATTGGATGATATCTTTTTACTTGAGATTTTCTCTTCAATGTTGTAGATAAAAAGACTTGGCTAAAATGAGAAGTTTGAAAAATAGGACAATAAGGCAGAGAGGACTATACATTTATTATATTTTGAGTGAAAATTGATTTCATTCATCACTTTGACCACCTCATCTCCTCAAGATATAATTAATGTATAATTATGTTTATCTTACCCCAAGGAAACTGAAAGTTCTGCAACTCAAACTGTCGATGAGCCAGTCAAAAATGAGGAAACAGATTCTAAATCTAACCAACAGTCTAGCGAAGACGATACTTCTAAACATGATGACCAGTATTGGGAAGAGAGAATGTCCAATGTTATTAAAGATCTGACCCAAAGATTGGAGGAAAAGTTTGAAGAGGACAAACAATTAGCTTTGAAAGAGCAATCTCAGCAGGTAAAGGGCCACTATCAATAGAAATGCTTACTTCAATAAAAATTGCTTATTTTGCAAATATATTATATCTATTTAGCAATTTAACACACTCATCAAACACATACACATAAGTACACAAGCCCTGACAAATGCTCTGTGACTCATATGCTCTCTCACACAACCATTCATGACATTCAGATTATATAGAATAAGATTATCCCCATCTTTTGATCATAGCATGACAACTGACTGCATCTATATTTCAATTGACAGCTGGAAGAAGATTTTGGCAAGGACAAGCAGCAAGCCGTGGAGAGGACCATAGCCAGTATGAAGCTCGAAGTTGAAAAGGCCAGGAAACTGGGAGAAGAAAGCACCAGGGAGCAGTACATGGAAGAAATGAAAAAATTAGCTCAAAAACACAAGGACGCCATTTCTCAGGCCAAGAAAAAGCAATGGGTATGTTGTATCAGAGATGCAATGGGTATGTTATATCAGAGATTTGGGAAAGAAAAAAATTGGAAAGTTTTAGTACAGTTGAGCGCTGATAAAGTGACCGCCGATTATCCGACAGAACATAGCGGGAACTGAATTTTTCCCACTTTTTTTATGTATGGATAAACCAACAATTCACTGTTCCGACTCCAATATAGGACAACAAGAGGTAACAAAACTGTTAATTTAATAGAAAAAAGGGTTTGATAATCCGATATGACTTTTCCAATTCTTGGGTAGGTGAGTGAAATTATAAAGACTGTTATACAAAGAAGAGAACATGAACGACTGATACTATTAACCTACATATGTCATCATGTACCCATTTGAGACAAGGGCTGGTAGCTGAGCATACCATCAGTCCTGACAGGCTTGAGCTTGACCACTAAGCCAGACAATTAGAAACCAAGGGGAGATAAAATATATTGGGAATATTCCTCTTTTGTTTAATTGTTCCCCTGTTCAATTGCATCACCGTCCGTTGAGGGAGTTGGGAACAAGCAATGATAACTTTCACAACTTAACCTCCCGCCGTTAGAATCAGTAGGCTACCCTCTATAGAGGCTACTGGTTAGAATCTGTGTCATCCTACTCCCTCCTTTCTCCAAGAATGTATTTAAACTACGACACAATATGTGTGGTGCTCCAGGAAAACCCAAATTTGGACCAATCCAGAGTACCGAGTTTTCTTACTCCATTTTAAACAGCTATCTTTTTTGAACATTCTGCTTTTAATTTGAAGCCAATATCTCTATCAGTTTTTGAGCTATGGCTTTCTGATGATGGTAGATATTAAAATTAGAAACTGAGAAAATGGCCATTTTGAGCTGACTTTTACTTATCATCGCCTTGAGATGAGGTGTTTTAAACATCAAAATAAACCATTTATGGGTAGTTTTTTTCAACATACTATTCACACAGAATAAAAATAAAAGGTTGACAAAAGTAATTGCAACATTATCTAAATGTTCACGCAAGACCCAAAATTTGGCTTTAATCAGCTTTTTGTCAAAACAGTGAACTGCGTCTTCCGACGGGTTTTCCTAGAGCACCACACATATGTAGAGTTTAAACATAATATAATAAGAAAGACATACATGTACAAATGTACATTGTAGATCTATTGACCCCTGTTATAAGTAATAAGTTATGTTAGATAGCAGAACAGCGGGATATTAAAATGCCAGATGGGGTGTTACGGGTGTCACATTGAGTCATAATAATACAGATCCGTTAATCCAACAAACTCGATAATCCGACCCTGCCCATCCCCAGCAAAAGTGTCGGATTCTCTGCACTTGACTGTATTATCATCAGAGATTTGGAATAAACAATTTGCAATTATTGTATAATTGTCATTAGAGGTAAGGGGAGAAACAATTGTTCAGTTGTTGTATTGTCATCAGAGATTTAGGTAAAAGATTGTTAAGTTCTAACGTTATCGAAGACTTTGGAAAAAATAATGGATAAGTTGTGTTGTTAACAAGAGCTTTGGGAGAAAAATTGGTCTGTTGTAGTATTGTTAACAGAGCATTGATATTTAATTTTGCTATTGTTTGTCAATGTGTCATTCATTTTCATTTATTTACTAGTGTCTGAATTGTGAAGAGGAGGCCATGTACCATTGTTGTTGGAATACATCTTACTGCAGTGTGAAATGCCAACAGGAACACTGGCACACGGAGCATAAACGTGTGTGTCGCCGAAAGCGGACAGGGGAAAGAAATTGAATTGTCTGCTCATAATTATTACTAGTGATTATTGACAGGGTGGAATTGAGGTCCAAAGGTACTGCTCACTAACAAGCAAATCAAAGAGACTGACTGAAGAAAACATTTCTGTCTTATTGTCATTGTTATTCAGATTTCATATTGAAAATATAGAGACCTTCATGCTATTCCATATCTCATAAAACATCTGTACATTGAGGAAATATTTAGAACCGCAAGATGTGCATATCAGATGGAAAATTATGAGCTTTTAATAGTATGATTTTAATATAAATCATGAATTAATTCAGAAATGTATTTTTAGCACCCAAAAGCTTCTTTTCCATTTACTTTAAGAAATAAAAAAACTGAACCACATACTTATCATTATGACCACACATGCATTCTTTTATATTTACGCCAAAAAGTAAAATATTTATATTGTATGATTTGCTGAAAGGTTTAAAACAGAGTTTTATTTATTTAAATGTAAATGATATTATTAAATTTGTTCCATGTCACTTATTGATTACCACAGAGAAAACATCTGAACAATTTCATGACATTCAAATTAGATTTTAAATATTAGCAAGTGTTTAGTGATAGTCATTCAGTTTATCCTGAAAATTGATCAGGACAAACCACATTAGTTTCACACTAATGTAATGGAACCTCTGTAATTTGGATTCTGGGAAACTCGGACCATCCAAAAGAAATCTATGGCTTTTCTCATTTGTTTCCAAAATTTACAAATTACTGCTTATTAGGCCATGTCAACAGGCAGTGGAATCCAACTTATCTGCACTACAGCCATTGATTGCTGGGGTTCAATTTACAAAGTATCCCTGATTGGGACCTAAGGCCCAAGCTCTTGGATTTTTGTACTCTGCCCTCTATGAACCAGTTATTGAGCTAAACATGGGTGGGGAAAGAGCTCCTATTGTGAATCCCTATTGCCAATTGCGGCAGTTTCTTAAGCTTCCATTTAAAACCTTGCAATTGCAAAATACAAATGAAATCAAGGGCAGATCAGAAGATAGGGAATCACAGTTTGCTGATTAGAGGGGTTTCACTGTATTTAGTAAAATGTCTCACTCATTAATTTTTTATAGCATTGGAATTTATTGTCATTGATTTGTGCAATAAGAAAAGAGTCAATGTTCTCTTTGTCTGCTTTATGTTGAGCAAGCTACCACAGATCTGGAATCTGATTTTCTGTTAGTATAGACAGCTTATGCAATTATATGTACCTAAACCTGGGGTGATCGATCTCTCTCTCTGTCTCTCTGTCTCTCTGTCTCTCTCTTTCTCTCTCTCTCTCTCTCTCTCTCTCTCTCTCTCTCTCTCTCTCTCTCTCTCTCTCTCT
>JASKDV010146048.1:0-13922 GCA_032466395.1 Aegires albopunctatus | reverse complement strand
CTTGCCCAAGAGTTAAACACGGTGTCTCCAATGAGATTCGAACTCGGGACCTTTAGCATGCGAGTCCAACGGCTTAACCGTTCTGCCACCGTGCCACTTTTTTCATGTTTTAGTGTCACCGGGTTTTTCCAAACCTGCCCAGGGTTCTTTTACATACATTAAAAAAATATGTTTCGAGGTGTCCAATAATGCGATTTCCTTCATCAGGTGAAAGATGTGGCCGGATATTGTAGATAAAATCAAACCTTTGATTCAGGTTTACGGTCAACAAAGAGCCAGTTGATCAATCTACACTGAAAACTCCGCATTAAAGAACCTATATTTATTGCATTACATTTTTGATTGAAGTTGAAGCCAATGAACAGCTTTCGAGCACCAGTTCCATTCAATGAGGACGGCAATAATAGCCCCGTGCGACGGTACAGATCAAAAATCAAAAGAAATGTTCGAAAGGCAGAGGTGCGCACCGAGAGATGTTGGTTGCTGCCTCGAGAAATACATTATGAGATTTCTCTCCTCAGGAGAAAGATCTAGCATGATAGTGAAGATTAAAATTACTCTTTAATTCAGGTTTACGGTCTGCAAGAAGCCAATCCACTAGTCTGAGAGAAAACTCCGCATTAATGAACCAGTTTAGAGACGAGAAATAATAAAATAACTACAATACGAGCACATGGGTACACCGAAAACCGAAAACTGACCATTGACTTAAACCAAGAATTCAATGTTGTGAATATAGTTTTAAATAATATTTGTTCATAAGAGTTGTTCATTAAAATTTTCATAGAGAATATCGATAATGGAAAGTGTGTAGTTTCTTTTGCAAGTGAGCATAGATCTAGCGTTATATTAATTTATAATAACTAATACATTAAGAATATGAAATAACCCCTTAGAAACAAAGACATTAATTTATGTATTCCTTTGTTCCTGGTACTGTAATATTACGGTAGAAATTACCCCAAGGATAGAAACAAAGCAATAGTGAAAATGAATATTTTTAAACACGGCAGTATAATGTTGCTATCACTATTACTCTGGGGTACTTATATTATGTATATTCTATAAAGGCGTTCTAACATCAGCAATACCATATTGAACCGAGTATATCAAATAAAAAGATGGTGAACTTAGGCATGGTCTCTCATTAAGCAGCACCTTTACACTTAATACATGGTATTGTATTATACGAGGAAGAAGAGAGAATTCAATTACAATTATGAATTAATAACGGGCATCCAATATGGATTTTGGTAATTAATTCGCACCTTTAATAATTACAACAAGTGCAATAATGAATAACGAAATATTCTGTTCCTCTCTCCCCAGACTAAGACGGTTAACACGTTACATCGCGAACAATGGTTTGATGAGCCAGAACGTTACCATGGACCCCTGTTTGTTACTAATCTTATACTGCTTCTCTGATGGTGCATGGATGACAGTACTCCCAAAATTACCGTGATGAGATTTGATCCGTTTAAGCATCGGTCGTCCTAGTGAATGATGCTACCCAGAACCCTTAATGTGGTTATGGACATCAATCCCTCCTTCACGAGCTGAGGATTGAAAGCAGATGGCCCAATAAGACCTGACTACCCTCATAATACGTAATTTGCGGAGCACGACGTTAATATCTAACACTCTATTTAAACCATAGTTCATTGTCTGTAATGAGCCAACGATATTATCATGGACTACAGTTACTCAGTGTTTATATTTAAAATAAATCAATAAATCAAAATCATTTTGAGTCAGCACAATCGTTGTGACACATCATTTCATAGAACTCAACATAATTTAAATTCGAACCACCTTTTCATTCAAAAGTCTTGCTATCTTCATTTGGGAGATGTTCTTTGAAAGTCTTTTTTTTTCGCTCCTGGAACTCAACTCACGCACCCTGGGACATCTCCGTGGTTCTTGGAATCTGGGCAGTTAATTTCTCTCTACCGGATTCCTTTAAGCATGATCTAGGGCAACACCTTCCAGTAGCTGTGATTATACTATGCTCTTATTATGATTACAATATCTGTAACTGACTGTGGCATAAGAAGTTTAAGGAGCCACACGAATTAATGATGATTAGATCAAATCTATGGCCTTAACTTTATTCAGAGACGAAGTGAGGACGCGGTCTTAACAGGGCAGTGCCATTATCTTTGAAATCAATGCTGTTGGTGACTCCAATAAACAAGTAATGCTCCATCAAAAATACAAAGATTTCATGTGATTTCATTATCCATAAAGCTAATGACACTAAGATACTTCGTCAATAATGAACTGCCATAGAGTTACCCAATCCTACCCATTTCCAATCACAGAAAATTGCACAGATCCCGATGACATAAGGTCGTACCCTTTGCCCGATATCGAGCTTCCGGTACCATTTTGCAGCCTCTTTCGCCTTACTTGCTGCTCCGTCCTCATCGGGGCTATAACGGCTTGCACCATGGCTCTGGCCGTGGCGACAGACCGTTGGCTATTCACACAGGAACCCTACCAGTTCTCCCAAGACGAGTTGGACATTTTCAACATCACGGATAGGAGTAAGATACCCAAGATATCGGTCAAAGTAAGGTCTGGCCTATGGCGAGTGTGTACCATCGACATCGAGGCTAGTTCTGGTGAGTATGATGGGATATATCTGGAAAAGAGTTTGATGGCATGAATACAAATGGGGTAATACAGAAATGAAGATTGGATATTTTAAGACAAGATTCGATAAAGAACTAAAGGTAAAGAATCCCATTGGGAAATTCGTCATTGGCTACATGTATCGGAACGTGAAGTACATCGGAATAATTTTTCTCCCCCCTCTTCTCTCTCTCTCTCTCTCTCTCTCTCTCTCTCTCTCTCTCTCTCTCTCTCTCTCTCTCTCTCTCTCTCCTCCATTATGTAAATATTGTTTGTTTGCTTTTTGCTTTTTTTTGCTTTTTTTTTCTGACGAAGTGTTATACCCAAAACGCAATAGTTGTTCTGTATTGTCTATTATTTGTGTTGGGTATTTAATCTCTGTTTATTGATACTGTCTTTTTTTTCGTATCTTTAATATAAAACCCCAGTGATTGTCTGGACCCAAATTCTTGTAACCTTTTAGCAAAATGTCAGGATTTTTACCAAAGAATAATATGACATACCGGATGACTTAAAACTGCGCCCTCTAAACTCGTTCTAACTTCAATAATTAATTTTTTACCAGATTCCAAGGCTATCCTACTTGCATTAGATTCCATGGGGTGAAGAAGAGTGTAATTTCTTCGAAATTGTATCAAAACTCATAAAGAAATATGAAATATACGAGTTTAAAAAGAAAATCGAGCGTTTAACCAAGCACAAGGGATTTAAATGCGATATCTGATGTTAGAGAAATTTCATTGAAATCTAGAAAGAATTTCTAGCAAAGTTTTTTAGGTTCAGTTTTGATGGATACCAAGAATTAACGCAATTCGATTTAAAATAAAAATATTCAATAATGTAATATACTGCGTTCACTTATTTCACAGCCAAACAACTCCCCAACAATCGACTCCTCAAAGTGGTGCTTTGACTACCGCCTCTTCGAGTGGTTCCGTAACATCTTCACCTTCTATGACTTCAACTTCCGTTCCAGCTGTGAACACACCACAACCAAGCAGCTCTGGTGGTAATGTCATTTGTATTGTAAAAATAATACACATATCGATACTAGTGGCATCGTATGAGTAGTTAGCGGCGTCCTTTTGTTGTGAGTTCGATTTCCGCTGACGCTTGGTATTAAGTTGAGTCCTTTGGAAGGTTCATTAACATGGAATTTCCTCAGCGCACTCGGGAGTATTAAATGCACCCGGTAGAGGCAGCGATAGATCTTGTCCGTATTCTAATAGAAAAGTGCTGGTCATCAGCAGTTCTATATTGAATGCTCCCCAGGGAGTTGAGGAGGTACTGGTTTAAAATAGCCAGCGAGGGATATTTTATGTAAAGCCCGTGAGTCTGCATTTGGTTCAGGAATACAGACTATAAATATCATATTTTGTTTCATCTTTGACTATACTGTTATCTATAAAATCTGGTCAGCGAAAGAAAGGCATATACACCTCTTCTTCTTTTTTTCTCTTATCTATTGCTCTATCACCCTTTTCGCCATTTAAATCCTTCTCTCGTTGTGATAATGAATGTAGCCGCTGGTGATAGAGAAAATTCAAAAAAAAGATTTCATAGCTGGCTTCACGGGAAATAGAGAAAATAAATTTGGTTTTGACTTGCGGATAAATATTCACACTTATACTCCAACGTCGGTTCCACCCTGCTTTTGTAGGGAAAGCTCGTGACTTGGCGCTACAAATGTTTTTAAAAATTAACACTTTTTTTAAACCTTCATTGACAGCATTGTGAATAAACTGAGTGGACGCGACGTTGACATAAAGGTGCAAATAGGAAAGGCAAGGACAACTTTCCATCTGTTGGGAAATGTTTGGAATTTCACTAACTGACCCTAAATACAAATATTATGATATTTTACTCAGTTATGAAACATTCTTGCTGTACGAAGCTGAGGCTTGGAGAGAGATACTCACAACCGCAAGATATAGCCAGAATTTTCTTAACACCTGCGTACAAAAGATCCTTGAAATTCGCTGGTCAGACGCCATCGGAAACCAAGAATATGGCAGTTAATACATCAGACGTTAGTGAAACAGGAAATTTTCCAAAGACGATGGTGGTGGATAGTACAATGTGAGATAGCAAGGTTTAGATTGCAAAGTTTGGATAGCAAGGTTAAGATAGCAAGGTTTAGATAGCAAGGTTTAGATAGCAAAGTTTAGATAGCAAAGTTTAGATAGCAAAGTTTAGATAGCAAGGTTTAGATAGCAATGTTTAGATAGCAAGGTTCAGATAGCAATGTTTAGATAGCAAGGTTTAGATAGCAATGTTTAGATAGCAAGGTTTAGATAGCAATGTTTAGATAGCAATGTTTAGATAGCAAGGTTTAGATAGCAATGTTTAGATAGCAAGGTTTTAGCATCACGAGAAAAGCCATGACTTGGAATCTACTCCTGAAATCGTGTACGGTACAGCTTGCGTACTCTCTTCATCATAAATAACTCCATATCTTTTTCGAGATGTAATAATTGTGGAATGTAATTGCCAATATTAGAGAATCTTTGCGGATTTCATAGCCTGGCTACATGGGAAAGGGATGAAGCGAATTTGGATTTGAAATGGTTGACAATTCATTCACCATAGAAAAATTAACATGTAAATTTAAACGTAAATGCATTACATAATTACTGTTATCGACGTAAGTCTTTTTCTTTTATTGTTTGTTTGTTTGTTTGTTTGTTTGTTTGTTTTGTTTTGTTTTTTGTTTTTTTGTTTTTTGTTTTTTTGTTTGTGCTTCAAGAAATTTTCAATCGGCAAACTTTTATTATTCGGTCAAAGAACAATGCTGCGCTATCAATTTAATTTGTATTTCTGAATATCAAATATGATCATGGTCTATTATTTTACACCTGCTTGTTGCAGTAAATATCGACGGCTACTACGAGCAAGCTATAAAGATAAAAAATACAAATGAAAGCATTTTGGAAGGTTTAATTACGGTAGCTAGTATCGACTGTCAACATACGAAAGATAGAATAATTAGGACATGCAGTATCGACTGTCAACAAACGCAAGCTAGAATAATTAGGACATGCAGTACCGACTCTCAACAAGCGAAAGCTAGAATAATTAGGACATGCAGAATCGACTGTCAACATACGAAAGCTAGAATAATTAGGACATGCAGTATCGACTGTCAACATACGAAAGCTAGAATATTTAGGACATGCAGTATCGACTGTCAACAAACGAAAGCTAGAATATTTAGGACATGCAGTATCGACTGTCAACAAACGAAAGCTAGAATATTTATGACATGCAGTATCGACTGTCAACATACGAAAGCTAGAATATTTAGGACATGCAGTATCGACTGTCAACATACGAAGCTAGAATAATTAGGACATGCAGTATCGACTGTCAACATACGAAAGCTAGAATATCAAGGACATGCAGTATCGACTGTCAACATACGAAAGCTAGAATATTTAGGACATGCAGTATCGACTGTCAACATACGAAAGCTAGAATATTTAGGACATGCAGTATCGACGTAAATCTTAGCTGACAGTTACAGAAACAGTATTACTGAAAGGGTATAATAATTATGCCACTGTCCTTGTTCATTCTACTCTTCAGAAATAGTTCCAATTACTCTTATCTATCTTATGCCAAAAAGAACCATTGTTACTGCTTCTCTTAAGCTGGCATTCAATAGACTTAGTGTGAATGATCTGTAACATGACATCTCTGTTCATATTTATTCGAGGCTTGTCCATATTTATTTTATCACTGTTGTTCCTATTCTGATCTTTTTAGGCGAAAATAAAATTTATCTTCAAAATAATTATGTATTGCCTGCCTTTTGTCTATTGTCATTTCTTTTAAAGATAAGGGAGTATGTGGGATATATTTGAATGAACTAACCAGGTTTACAACAGTTAAATGAATATCTAAGAAATATGGATTGAAAATCCTTCATCAAATTACTGAGGCCTCTTCTTTCAAATAGGTCTACAGCAACAATATGATGATATCTTGCTTGTATTTTTCGCTCTTTCTATGACAACATTACTTTGAATTTGACTATGTTTCTCTTTTTACACTTCCAGGAAATTCTCAATGCAAACGCCGTGTATGCTACCACACCAACTGGTCCCAGTACCGTCATGGTATTGGCAAGTTCATGCCAGAAGACATTGACCCATCCATGTGTACCCATCTGGTTTATGCTTTCGCTAAACTTACCAATGATCATCTGGCAGCATTTGAATGGAACGATGAAGATACAGACTGGTCAACTGGCCTGTAAGTTCATTGACAATGATCATTGCAATAACGGCAACCAGGAGGCATCAATAGCCTAGTGGTCAATTCAGTTCAAACAAAGAAAAACATCTAGCAGTACATGTACTTATAGTATTATCCTTCGGCTGTCGCCTGGGTGCCATGTTGGAATAGAATATCGCTTGGCGCAAAATGTTGTGATAACCAGAAATCAATGACGATGTTTCCTTAGGTAGACACTTTATACCGATTCCCTCATAAGTGTGAATAAATAACTGGCAGTTAAGACAGCGTTGTCTTTTTAATCATTGTGTAATCGCGCCTTATTCTCTACCAGTCCTATCCTATGTGCTCTGTGTTACTGTCGGCCAGGGAGTTTTATAGTCATCGTAATGTGTTTTGAGCATTGCTACGCTATGGACAATGCCCTCTATATAAGACATGTTAATTATGACACAATACTGCCAGAAACCACACATCACTAACAATGAGCGCAATCATGTGAACAGGACACTCAGCAAACGACGCAACCCAATACACATATCTCAAACAAAACAAATCGACATAAAACAAAAGACATCAATCCGCAGAGTCCATTCCCTTCGTACTCTCCTTTCATTTTCCTTCCATTTTCTTGTTGTATCAAATGCTATACAACGTGTGGATTTGGAATTACGACATCTGTTTATATTTTCTGTTGCCATAGATTCACTTTTGAGTCAACTCTGTTGATACTCAATATGCCATGTATACGTTTACCCATTGTCTTGAAGATAAGATGTAATAAATGTTAATGGTATACTGTATATTATGTAGGAGTTTTGTGTAAAATAGTAATAAACTGTGCGCTATCTGCGAGAATTTATGGCCATGATATTTGTTCTTGAATATATTAATATCTTGATTTTGTTTTTTAAATTTTTAAAGGAGTTTATCTAAGACATACGAATTCATAACAATATCCTTCCATGGATCAACAAACATTTTCACACCTTTCTATGTTATCCTCTCTTGTCTTTTTCAACTCATCCTGAAATATCTTAATTTATTTTAAATCGTTATTCTCCTTTACTAGGTACCACAAATTCACCGATCTCAAACAACAGAACCCCAATCTGAAGACGATGATAGCTGTTGGTGGATACAATATGGGAACCACTGCCTTTCACCACATGGTGTCCTCTCAAGCAACCAGGTGAGTTATTTCGCACAAATCAGAATCAGGATTAGAACATGTCTTCAATTCGTGTTGGGAAATATTACATGGTTGGGAAAAACAACCAATTAGTTAGAGAAGGATATAAAAGTGGCCAAGATAACTCACTATCGTTTATCATAATGAGTTTGCAATAGAACAGAGAAAATATTCTTTAAGTATAGCAATGTGAAAAGAGCCTTTAGTAGCTGACATATCATTGATTTGACGCAAATAAAATACAATTTCCTTTATTGTACGACATGGACAAACGTTTTTATTCCTCAACCCCCAACAGGAAGGACTTCATCGACGACGCCATTAAATTCCTTCGTGCCCACAAATTTGATGGTCTTGACATGGACTGGGAGTATCCCGGAAACAGAGGAAGTCCCGCAGAAGACAAACATTTGTTTACATTGTTACTACAGGTAACGGTTAATTATTGCTGATAAAGGTTTTGTTTCCTTTCCTTCCCATTTCGTTTTCCTTTTCCTTGTTTTAAGTAGATATCTTATTTGGGTTTGCAAGTTAAATACTTGAAAACTCATTAAAACAAGGAAGGTAAGAAATGTATTTTTAGGATATGATATAGATGCCCCTCCAATGCAACATTAGTCTAGATTTTATGTTGTATCTTTCCTGTTTCTTGCGACCTTTCTGTTGTATCTTTCCAGTTTTTCCAACGGTTTCCTAATGTCTTCCATTATCCTTGACAGGAGTTGAGACAGGCTTTCCATGCTGAAGCCGCCGCCACTGGTAAACCCGAGCTTTTATTGTCTGCTGCTGTTGCTGCTGGAAAGAAGACAATTGACACTGCTTATGAAATCGCCGATATTGCTCAGTAAGAATGTTATTGATATAATTGTATAATTGTTGTTATACAGTGGAACGTTGTCAAAACGATGAGAGCGAGTTCGTTCTAGAGTGATCAGCTCTTATTGCAAAAGATATGGAGGGAAACTATTATTTTTTCAAGTAATGATCTCGGATAACTACATGAAAATGCAGCAGTTTAAATTACTTTTCTTTATAGAAAAATGCACTGGTGCAAAAATATACTAAGGTAAGACAGTGCATTTAATTAACACTTCATATTGCTTTCAATGAGACTCGTCGATATAATAATATCAATTGGTAAACCTCACTTCATTGTTTCAGTGCACTTGACTTTGTAAATCTGATGACCTACGACTTCCATGGAAGCTGGGATCCTTATACTGGCCACAACAGTCCCTTATTTGGTCATACTGGAGAAACCGGAGATGACGTCAATTACAATGTTGTAAGTATGATCTAAAATAGAAATATGCACTTAACTAGAATACAATCACGTGATTGAAAACTCTTCACCTATAGTTGGGCGACTGCCCGAATGTGGACCCAAATGATCTTGCGAACTAGCTTACGTTAGTAATGGCGATTAACATTATTCTATAGACCATTAGCAGTTTGCCGTTAGTAAACTAGGTGTGCCATTTACAGAATCTTTATTTGGGTGTAAAGTACCTGGTTGATTAATAAGCATTGACCTTATCCAAAAATTGCATTTGAGCCATTAAAAAGACAGGTGTAGTCCGAAGAGGGAGCAAATGAAAATTCAATTGTTAATGTCCTTCTGTGTTCCTTTGTTCCTCAGGCTTTCACAGCTAACTATTATGCCAGCAATGGCGTGCCCAAAGACAAGTTGAACGTGGGCATGGGTATGTATGGTAGATCCTTTACCCTTAAGGATCCAAGTCAAACCGACGTGTTGGCCCCAGCTACAGGGCCAGGCACAGCAGGGCAGTACACCCGTGAAGGTGGAATCTTGTCTTACTATGAGGTTAGTATGCGCAGACAACACTGCAAAAATTAAAGCAAAAACTGAGGTATCACGATACTGGCAGAATGTGATCCATAAAACATCTGGAAATGTATACCAGCAAATTCAGTTCGTGGGACTTAACTTCGCATTTTTTCACTTAGTAGGATCATTACACACAACACGAGCTGTTAAGAATAAAAATAAGTGAACCCCGAAGCGAATCGTTTTGCAGATATACTTTTTCAGACATTTTCCGGATCATAGTATAGTTGTGGCCTCAGTAGAGCATTTTCAACGTTAGTAATAATGATAAAGATGTGTTTATAGTCTGTACCACCGTTCATTGCAGACTCGCAGACTTTACATTAATCATTCCCCTGGCAGACCATTTCACACAAGTGCCATCTCAAACCCTCTGAGAGCACACGGTATAATTTGCAACTCTATACTGTATCTTCCATATCATTCTTATTTTTAAAAATCTTTACTAACTATTTTGTTTCAATTTTTATTTTTTTATTTTTTTATTTTATTTTTTTTCCTTTTTAGGTTTGCAAATTGATCAATGAAGGTGGCCAGGTGCATCGAATCGCTGATCAACAGGTGCCATACGTCGTCAAGGGCAACCAGTGGGTGGGATATGATGACCCAGAGAGTATTAAAAACAAGGTATGTCAAAATATTAAGTACATATAAATCATATTGTTGGTGTAAGTAATATTATTATTATTATTATTATTATTATTGTAATTGTTGTTGTTGTTGATGTTATTATTATTATTAATATTATTGTTGATATCATTATTATCATTATTATTATTAATATTACTATACTAATATTGTTGTTGTTTTTATTATTATTATTATTATTATTATTATTATTATTATTATTATCATTATTAAAATATCATCTTGCAAGATATGAAAGACATGTGGAACACAGCTTAGAACAATTACGATTGTCATCTTTTGTTTGTCAGCGTTCAGTTTGAGGAATTTTGTTATGAATTTTTTATTTGCTTCTTTAATTCATGTGTGCCCTTTGTGGTTTACTTCGCCTGCTTGTAGTAAGTTATACAAGTATCATGAGAATCTTTTGGTAATTGAAGCTTTGCGACAACTTGCAAAACTTCAATATTCATTAACAGTTCATTATTGTCATACGAAGATTTGTTCAATCGTCTCTTTCAGGTTCGTTGGGTGCTGGATAATGACTTTGGTGGTGTCATGACTTGGGCTCTGGATATGGATGATGCCAAGGGCAGTACTTGTAACCAAGGACCTTTCCCTCTCCACCACGCTCTTGTTGACGCCTGTGGTGGCGCCAGTGTGCCTGCTACATCCGGGTAAGTTTTTGTCTGACTGAAATTAAAATCTCAATCTTAAGTGACAATGACACCGTAACATTAAAGAAAAAAGTATGTGGTAATAACAAATTTAATGCGTCTTATATAAGAAGGACTGCTGCAAAGCTAAAGTGTTTTTTGTTGTGTTTTTTAAATAGTAATAATGACGCTCATATCACATTATTTTGTGTAGCAATGATCCTGGCATAGCACTTTACACACTGACAACAACACAGAACGCAAACATCAGCCAAGATTTGCAGTTCGTTAACGTATATACAATATTTATTTAGGACACAGATATTAGTGTATCGCTGTCATGACGGCCTGATAAGTAAATATACATCTAATTCATGTGAAGCAATCAGCATAAAATTTCTTGTTAATAAAAAAACACTTTTTTTTTCTTCTTTTTATGTATACCATCGGTTATGGCAACATTCTCACCCGGTGTGGCGTGATTAATCGCAACCGGATATATCGGAATAGTTCCGATTTATATCGTGATGTAACGGAATCGGTTGTGGTTTCTCACGAGTACAACAGTCGTGTCAAACCGAAACCACCGTGTTACATCGCAACCAGTAATCACCAATGCAGTGACAAGTCGTCGAGTGGAGTGGAAGAAGAAATTTCGCCTTGACAGGATGGAACGCATAATTGGAATGGCTGTCAAAGACAAAGAATTCTCTGGATGGATGGATCGATGCTATCAAAAACAATTTATCTGCTGGGAGCATTAGGCAGCTTTCCAGCTATGTTCACGAAGCGACAAGAAGCGACCTGCAGGTCAAAGGGACAAAACTAATACTGTAAACATGTAGAGTCAGAGTACAATTGAGTAGATCCACCTTGGTCGAAGACTATCAAATCTTTCGAGAATAACCAACACTGGACAAGGGGGAGCGGATAGCTCAATGCTTAAGGCGCACGACTACCACGCCAAAGGTCCCTGGTTCAAAACCCGTGCAGACTTGAATTTGAAATCCAAAAAATATTTCGAGTTTCCTTCTGCCCCCTTATCTTTAAGTTGCTAGGATAGAGAGTGCCAAGTCCTATCGGAGACGGACTATAATATCGGAGGTCCCATGTGTATATGCAATAAACGCATGTAAAAGAACCCTTGGTTGTTTACAAGGCAGTCTAGGATAACCCTGACATCACCTAAGTAGTGGACATGGGTAAAATTCATTACAACAACACTGGACAATGAAGATCCGATTATTGAGCTACGCTACTACTCCCTGGTTCCGATAGTTCCTGTAACAAATCGCAATTCGCAACCGGATGCTATATATCCCGTGATATACCTGAACCTGTCTGGGATGCGATTCCGATGGATTATGGCGTTTGCGATAGATCTCGAAAGGCATCGGAACCGGCTGTGATATATTCCGTGAAATATCGGAATCGATTTCGGTTTGTCTCGATTGCGATACGTTATACCTATCTGTCCGACGCTCTAGATCTAATATGAGTCATCATTTTTTAAGCAGGATTGTGATATTATTATTTTATATTTGTCATCCTTTTTATGGCTACTTGTTTTTCAACTTAAAATATCAATGAAATCAGTAGTGTGTCGTCTTCTTTCACAGTTCCATCACTTCCCAACCAAACGGAGCTTCCACTTCCTCTTCAGCAAGCTCTGTGACATCATCTCCTGCTGTCACTCCAACTTCCGGTCAATCTGGGAACACCCCCCAACCTGGTACCACTGGCGGTAATTTGTGCCATTCAAGTTGTCAGAATGATATAATTATTAAAGAAAATTATTATTAGTAGTAATTTATTAGTATAATAAGTATAATACAAATATCTTCAATCATCATTATCTTAAGCCACATTAACAACCATGGCTCTCCCTTGCGTTTGTTGTTGTTGTTGTTGTTGTTGTTGTTGTTGTTGACGTATTGAATTTACCCATTTTCACTGCTTTTGGTGATTTCAGGGTCTTCCAAGACAGTCAAGGTTCTTTAACATGTTTTTAAGTTCAGTAGACCGGCTGGTTCCGACTTAAAACTAGTTTGTCCGTTCCCATATAGCTTCACTTAATTTCACCTTTCAACCATAAACTTTTAATATTATTTTCAATTAAACAGCTGTGTCCGACCTATGTTCTGAGCAAGGTCTCAGTGATGGTATCCACCCCCACCCCAATTCCTGCACCCAGTTCCTTGAATGTTACAATCATGTCACAGCCATCATGAATTGCCCTCCCCCACTGCACTTCAATGCTCAAATTATGACATGTGACCATGCCGATCATGCGCAGTGCTCCATAGCTTCTACTACTGGTGAGTTGAAAGTGAAATAGGTTATATACGAGTACCTATATTATTACTTTAATATATAAACCTATATTGTTTTGAAGAGTATCAGTAAAAGATAAGGAAAGAATCGTTTTCAATACAACAAAGAGCAATTTACAAATCTTAAAACGAAACAACACAACGAAACCATCGAGATTCTGAATAAAGATCAATGGAGATAGATTCGTTATAATCGAGAGCAACTTCCAAATGTTCTATAATACCCAACAATGTCAAACTTACAATCAGTATCCATTTTAATAAGCCCCGTCTCTACATCGGGTAAGCTAGTACTAAGATAAATGAATGTCAGAATTGTTAGTTAGTTATTTGGAGTTTAAGGGCTCAGTCAACCACTAGGGTTATCTCAGAGTCCATGAAAAAGTAAGATG
>JASKDV010145937.1:0-13923 GCA_032466395.1 Aegires albopunctatus | reverse complement strand
GCTGAAGGCTATTCACGTGGAAAGTTCAGCTAGAAATCAAAACATAACCTCTGGTTTGTTGACGACCTCCTGAAATCCAGTCATGCCAATGTTTTGTTTTGATTTTAGGGAGCGGTCACGACTAAAGCGTTTGATGATGGCGACAAAAGACCGATAACAAACGTCAAAAAAATACTTAGCGACCGAATGAGGTGACAAATTACACCCCTGTAACGCATTGAGCGAATAACTAAGGCACACAGAAAGTTTCAAGTCGATTGGAGCACCGGTTACGGCGCTAGAGCGCATACAGAAGTCTATTTTTTTAGAATATAGATTATTGTTGATGCAAGTCTTTAATGTAATTTTATTGAAGACTAGTAGTTTTAACCCTTTTAATCACTCTCGCACCACACGCCCTTGAACCTATATTACAAGTTATCTGGCTCGATATAGCTAGATGGTGGCACTTACATGGTTCAACACCGTGTGGGGTAAACTGTGTAAAGATAGATTTCCTATTGCATGTGAATTTCAGTCTCGGTCAGAAACCCGACGGGTATTTTAATTGCGTAGAGCCCATACCATACCTGCCATCTACTTCTTACTTTACAAATCATCAGTCTAGAGAACTCTAGAGAGAAGGACAAATCATGCTATAAAATCCAGATTTTATGGTTGGAAGTAAATCCATATGTCTACTATACAGTGACGTTAGGTAAATCTTATCTTAAGGAGATAGAGCTCAAATCGTATCAGAATAGTCATTAAGTTTGTCCAAGCAGAAGATAACGATTTCTCCAATCTATCCAAATACTAAATGTTTCACACTGTACGAAACAGATAAGCAGAGTTATCACTTTCAGACTGCTCATGGTCGCTGATCGTATGTGGTAGACATTTTTCTGAACTATTTTTCTTCAAAAATTTCATAATTAGCTTTGAATTCAGTGCGGTCAACGTAAACACACTCCCACAACGTTTAGTCTATACTCTCACCCTAACCCTCTATCTCCCTCTCTCATCTTTTTCGTTCTCTCTCTATATATCTATCTCCCTCCATTTCTCTCTCTCTCTCCCTCTCTCTCTCTCTCTCTCTCTCTCTCTCTCTCTCTCTCTCTCTCTTTCTCTCTCTCTCTATTTTATCACACACATACATTCACTCACATTAACACCCACAAAAGAAAAACAATAACAAAATATACCAAACAAAACTACAAAAAGGTTTGTGAATTTAAAAGACTGCTGGAAAAAGAATGATTTTTGATTGTTTGTTTGTTTATTTGGTTGTTTAATGGCAGTAATTAAATAGGTTTCAACTTATCGTTTTAATTATTTGTTTTGTAAGGTCATTACCTACAAAACAAAGATTAAGTTATGAAGTTGTGGTCACAATTGTCTTCAAATTTGTTAGTAAATAAAAGCAACGATATTATAAGTAACATTTTCATACCCCTTTTATTCGCACAACGGTCTTCATGATAACCTGCCTGTTTTATCAACAAATACTAAGCAAGCGCTTTCGATAGTACATAAATGGATGTTTACCATACATTTATAAATAACCACAAGTATTTCATCTATACATTTTCTATACAACCACACGCCAACTATGATGAACTTACTATGGTATAAAGCCTCTCCATCGACTTTCAGCTTAGCATCCAATGTGCTTTTCAAAGGATTGGTATAAATCTTTTTCACGGCCACTAAACATCTGGACACTCTATTGTTACTTTGTCGATGAGTAAGTAAAGTTGCGTTATCTTATTGTCATGTTTTCCCACACCTACTCACTTTATTCACGCGGATAAGGCGCATTTACAATGAATAAGTCCGAAGATATTAATATACTGAACATACTTCACACACGTAGCCTACCAAAGCTTCTTTCTCTCCCCTCTCATCAATCTAAAGTTGGACAAATTAGTCTGTGTTTGATCTAGAGAAACACTCTGAATTCTTATTTTACTTTAATGAGTTGTTACCAAAATTATGAGTCATCTGCTTTCACATTTTTTATTAAAGCTAATTTACTGAGAAAAAACAAAAACAAAACAACAACAACAACAACAAAACAAGACAACAGACACGATCTGCCTCCGCTTCTAATTGTACTTGGTTTAGCTTGGGTACAGGTCTCAACATTCCTGGGATTTGAACATGCAACCTTAAGATATGTAGGCCAAATTAAATTATGCATACCTTTAAATCATAATAATTAATCGTCATTTTTAACCTTGATCAAACGTTTTATGAACGGTAGGATGGCGTAGAGGCTTGGACTTGGAGTCGATCAAAGGGACTCAAGATCCATCCTGTGATTTCAATGACTTATTTGTAAAACCGAATCCGCGTAGCCAGAATCGATACAGAAGTTTAACATTTGAGCTGCTGCTTGCTAGTTCTTCTTTTTCTGCTATTTTAGCTCTCTGTGAAACATAGACCATCCACAAACAGTCTCCAGTCACTCTTCTCCTGGACCAGTATTTCCATTGATTTCCATGTTCGCCCCATTCTCTTCAACTCACTTTCCAGAACTCTCTTTCAATAAGTACCCATTGGCCGAGCCCTCATTCTACGAAATGTTTTGGTGTTGTGGTACTTTCTGAGCACGTGTCCGATTGACCTACATTTCTTTCATTTAAAATCATTTTCAGTTTTTGCTTGTCCAGTTCTTTGTCATCTTCTTGCAATAATTTAGTCCCGTTCATTCAATTGTTTTGCTCACGAGCTACCAATCCCCTTAATGCCACCTGAAAGCCACGAGATCACCCAAATCGTATTCATATTCAAAATATTTACCTAATCAACCAATGATTAATTAATTTTATAAAGGATAACGCCCCTTCCTTTCCCCCAATTCACACAACCGCCTGTAATGATATTTTAAAATAAAATTAGGTCAGTGATCAATCACAGCACATGAATTAATTATGTTACCTACAGTCGTCTTACTCGTATTACTCTTTTCTAAGCTTACTTTTCTTCATTTTCTCATTTGTTTTACATTGCATTGCAATGTTCATGTCATATCTCATGTTTCTCATATTCGTCTTTGTTATACTAAGATACTTTGCTAGAAACGGGAGACTCTTTTTGCGATGTTCAGTAAGTTTTCATTTCGCCTAGTGGCTGGTGCAGACTTCACAAGTACTTTTTGATGTTTGTATTTTTTATTAAGTGTTAAAGTAACTTGAAAAATGTGCATAGCTCCTCGTTTGTGTATGAAAGTAAAGAGGTGTGCGTTTACATTAATTTGGATGTCATCCATATTTACTTTGGAACTTGAAAAGCATCCGTGTAAACATTTTGAATCACCTTTGTGTGTTTTTGAAAATGTAAATACACCACCCATTTACAGCGATTGATGCCTCGTCACAAGACCTACCAATTTAATATTTGCCCAGGCTTGAATGTCTTCCTTGCACATTATCTTGTCATACCGAAGAGAGCTAGTCTATAGTAAGAGCGTCGACTTCACCGCAAAATCGAAGCCGTCTTATGGAAAGACGTAGTCTATACAAGGTGGTAACCAATTCTATATCGGCGTTACTGTACTTCTTTAATTCATGCAAAGCGTAAATTATATTTTTAATATTATAGAAAAGATGGATAGATCTACGGATGGGATGTGGGGTGGCGTGGGAAGTAAATAAGTGTGGGCGTTGTTGGTTTCATGGGGGCGGCAGTGGCCAAGTGGCAAGATAACATTCAAGCAGCACTCATCGCCGACACCGGTCGGCTGGATGACATAGAGGGATCGAATCCCGCTAAAGCGCCAATTTTCTCGATAACTACAAATAATTAAGTGTCCTTTGGTAAGATGCTTTGTTCCGCTTACCTCACTTGACTCGGATGCGAAAAGTACCCGACTATTAATTAAGAATAATGTAATCAAGTTTAATAGAATGCAAGTCTTGTCCTATGTGTTTTGTGTTGCAGGGAGTCAGGGAAGTATAATGTTCCTTGTATAGCGCCGAGCACTGCTACGTTGTGGATATGGGTGCTATATTAAGAGAGACCATTGGGTTTGGCCGTTTTTACCGTATGCTCACCTTCTTTGGTCTTCTTTTAGAGTAGTGACAAGTTTGGTCGAAGTAAACTCATTTCTTAAGAAGCAGGTTCTGTGTAGTCTAGACTCTTACTGATTCCTACTAGATCTAACCATTAATTTAAAGTTTAACATAATACCTAGACTTTCAAGGTAATGATTAAAAGGAACGTCATGGGACTTCATACATTAATACTATCGTCTAAATTCCCATGTGAGGCTTGGACATTTTAAATTTATTTAGTTTTAGTTTTCGCTTGTCAATCTTCTTCAGCAGGCCAAGATTCTACATCGTGTTTGTCTTTTCCTTCTTATCATACCATGAAATCGACACGATTGTGAAATGTAAACCAATCGATCAAATAGAGAGGGTGAGATTAAGAGAGCGAGAGTGAGAGAGAGAGAGAGAGAGAGAGAGAGAGAGAGAGAGAGAGAGAGAGAGAGAGAGAGAGAGAGAGATATTAATCTATACTACTAGCCCACTAAAAATGCAACACGACTTTAAACTTTGTTTCTTGTTGCTCTCGACACACTGATCTCGGTGCATTCTTGATAAAGTTCATATATTATTACCATCTCATTAATATATAACACTTTATACTTTGAGGTATATGAAGGGGTATCTGGGTGATAGTAGAATTACAGGACAAAAATGCAAGACTACATACTTAAAGGAAATGGATAAAGAGCAGCAGATAAAGATACATCATTGTAGCAATTCAAACACTTGCGTAAAGTAACTTGATAAAGTACCATTTCCATTTTTCAAAAGAACCCTCGAAAAACCAAAGACTTTACAATGCCTATACCCACGGAGGCTCAGAGAAGACAAGCAATGTGTCTTGACTGAAACTTCAGCACCATATCTCACTTGTTTCAAGGAATCGATGCTACTGTAACAATTATTGTCAGATGGGTGTGGCCCCAGAACAATGACATGCCAACCAAGACCATCAATTCTGCCAAAGTTTTCAGTACAACCCACCATGATATTGCTCTATAATAGCATTGTCAAACCAGTTTGTGTGTCAGGAGACAAATAAGAGACAAGTAGGAGACGGACCCGACTTGGGGATGATGACGTGAAGAGTTGAAAACCATATTGCAACCGCCATTAGTAGCATTACCGGGCTTACCATTGACGTGGAATCGGTCTATTCTAAATGACGAGAATCGTTTTTACGTGCATCAGTTGGATTTAAGGGTTCGTGTTTGGGTATCTGCATCCACCCCTTTTTAATGTAGAAATATTGTTGAGGTTGAACAACTTGGTGGGGGGATGGTCGTGGTTTGGAGTATAAGTGCAAACACCAAAACCCCTATTGTCACCATTCGAGAAAATCTGAAATGCCGAATAGTAATGAGCATGAGGTATTGGCCAATCATGTCTTCCATCCAGATGATCCTAAATGCATCTCAATGTTCCAAAAAATATCAATCGACCCCATACTGGCCGATAATTAAAAATAATAAAAATAGTAGAAGAACGCTCTATTCCTATGCTCCAGAGGCCTGCCCGATCACCAGATTGTTTTCCAATCGAGCACCTTTGGGTTCTTCTGGTTCTACACGTTAAGGCAAAATAACCCAAGAAAGATCTAGAACTGGATGACATATTATATCATGAGGGAAACAACATTCTCCAAGAGACAATCTTAAGTTCAGACATTCAATGAGAAGACGCATGCTTCGTGCTTTGGGGGTGAATGCAGGACACACTCGTAATTGATATCCTCGCTGCTCGATGAAGTTAATGTAACAAAATTTCTGTAATCTTGATATTACTATACTGTGCTAAAATGTAGCGCAAATTATGAAATTTAATGAATATAAGTAACGTCGCTCATTGATTGTTCTTTCTTATAATTGAAAGGGCGTATTTCTTAATTTTGTTACATTAGAATTGAGTTGTTTCCCTTGAAAAAGTGATGCGTTGCGTTTCCAGTGTGGCTTAGTTATGTTTGAATCCGTTGTAATCATTTATATTCATAATATTACAATGTATCGAATTGTATTTCCTTTTACATTTTATGAAAATAAGTTAAAATATTTTCTCAGTGTTTTTCATCTTTATTTCAGGTGAATCTCGAAATACTTTACAGTCATCATCGGGATCAATATCAAGTATTTTGAATCCGTCATTTTCCACCCAATTTACGGTGTCCTCCACGAGCCAAAATATTCTTGATATTGAAAAAACTTTATTGCTGCCTTCTGTGTCAAGTTTGAGTTCTTTGACACCGAATTCCACTATAACTATGGGATATTCACCGAGCGTGACCCTTGCCATTACCCAAAGTGACCATTCCATTGAACCTTCGACCGTATCCATACGTCTTTCATTTAATACGCCATACCCATCATCACTTCAATCTTCTGAGAATCAGATCATGTCATCCCAATTACTTGCAGATTCCCTGGCTTCAAGTCAGCATAGCAGCTCTTCTCAAATGATATCACACGAAGTCCTTTCTGTAAGCACATTAGCATCGAAGACAATCAACTCCTCATTCCGGACTGAGTCTGAATCGTCTAGTCAAGCAATATCCTCTGGGCTCGATTCTCAGAATAGAAGTAAAATCTCATCGAGTTCAACACTCCCTCCTACGTATATTCCACTAACAAAATCATCTTTATTTTCTGAAATTCAAACATCCATTGTTCCTTCTGAAACGCCCTCCATATCTTTGAGACCATCAACACCTGATCGCTCGTCCACGCTTGGTGGAGTAACATCTGAGAGCCTTATTGAAGCACAGACATCTATACTAGTTAAAACTATTGATTCAACAACGGCTTTTCAGACAGCTACCATATCTACGTCATCTTTTGTAGGACAGAAACCATCTGAAGTTGAAGACGTATCTACAACAGCTATGATATCACCAATTACTGGTAAGAATTTAATTCCAAATAAGTTCATGATCGTCGTAGACTATAATAATATATAAGAAACAAAGTGTCGGATTTTTGTGATAACAGATAAAAAGAGTTAGGGCGCAGTGTCGATTTGTGTGTGCAATTGTATGTGTGCGTATTTGTATGTGTGCGTATTTGTATGTGTGTGTATTTGTATTTGGGTGTATTTGTATGTGTGCGTATTTGTATGTGTGTGTGTATTTGTATGTATGCGTATT
Organism: Aegires albopunctatus; assembly: GCA_032466395.1. NCBI lineage: Eukaryota > Metazoa > Mollusca > Gastropoda > Nudibranchia > Aegiretidae > Aegires > Aegires albopunctatus. The sequence continues at coordinate 6,753 of JASKDV010145937.1, read as the reverse complement.
TGTATGTGTGCGTATTTGTATGTGTGCGTATTTGTATGTGTGCGTATTTGTATGTATGTGTGTTTGAGGGTGTATATGAATATTGATAGCATTGATGAAAGCTATGATTATTAAAATCGTTCCTGGTCTGAGAAAGGCTGTATACTAAAGCATTTTGAAAAAGTTAATTCCAGAAAGACCAGTGAGCAATAAGCTTATTGGAATGAAGTGTGATTTAGTGATAAACTACACATTTATAGATAACATAATTGAAGTGATTTGATAACTTTTCAGAAAAGGACTTATGATGCATAGTTTATGTAATTAATTTTAGTGAATACGCGAAATATCGTACCCTCTTTGGGTAAAATCACACGTTCAGGACTATTATCTACAATCTACCTTTCAACCATCAAAAGTGTTTGGTAGGTATGCCAGTAATAGCAGATTTAGTGAGTCAAATGCCTACAATGTATAGAACAGTAAAAGAATAATATAGCAGTGGTCCTAATGCCCATTTGTGTTTCATTTAATTTCATTTACAGTTTCGGCCTCAGGCTTCCCTGTCTTGTCTCCCAGTTTGTCAGCCACACTACCTGTAACTGATTTTACATCTTCCGACAGAGCCGACTCCACAATGACTGAAGCCTTATCAACAACTGTCCTCACTCCTTTGCCTTCACGCTCTGCATCCGTTTATATAACCCGAGCTTTACCATCCGACCAATCAAGTTTACGCTTTTCATCAGATTCCACAAACACTGAAATATATTCTTCAGCAGATCAGTTGTCCTCAGGTGAAATTTCATCTGCGTCTTCTGCGATGGATCCTAGTGTGCCTAATCCTATGTCGTCTGACAATCTAATTTCCTCTTTTCAAATTAATTCCGATCTTGCTTCAGCCGCCACTGAAGAAACCAAATTAACACCTTCAGACTCACACATTGTAAAACCCAGTCAAATTGATTCACGCACAATATCATCGAACAACAGTCATGATCTATTCACGTCATTAATTCAAAGTGATTCCCTTTTTAATGCTTTAAGTTTATCTTCAAAGCAGATTTCGGCTGAGCCAAATACATCACCCTTTTTATCGACTAAAAGAGATAGCGATCTTGACCAGTTGCCTTCTTCCACATATGATCTTTCAACGTCAAAAGTATCATCGACGTTTTATCTTTCTCAACCCAATAAAGCATCTCTCAATTCAGAATTAGCGTCAGAAATAAGTTTCTCAACTGCTATTTCAAACTTAAACACAAATACAATATCGTCTTCTGCGGTTGATTCAAATATTGAAGATAAGCCAACAACACATTTTGATAAGTCAGTGAATGACTCCAGCTCAACAAGTTTTATCAAGAATGAGATCTTCCCAACCTCTAGTTTTAGCTCAGAATTGTACAGCTCTGATATATCTCGATTGACATCGGATGCCCACTTTGTTGATCTAAGCTCTGAATCAATTTCTTCATCTTTTAAACAATTCCGATCTTCAACTACTGACAACATACTTGGTGTTTCCTCGACAATTCGTGATTTTACACCCGACTCTCTATTTCCGTCTTTTAAAAGTTCTGAAATGGACACCTTCTCATTTACTTCATCTTTAAATCTAGCTACGATAGATTCATACCATTCAACCCCCATCGAGTATTCTCCAACGTCTATCAACCGCAATTCTCAGGCAAGTGATGAAACTAAAGGATTTAGTCTGTTTCAAGGAAATACTACATATTCTCCAAGTCAAATTGATTCAACATTATCCTATACTACTAACGCAATCGATGAGGGTAGCAATTCAATTCATTTCAATTCCATGACATCAAGCTTTGGACAGAACGTAAGCTCACGTATAGAACCTTATTTGTCTTCAGAAAATTCAGTCTTTAATACTCACACCTATTATATGACTGACCTCGGCATTCCAAGCAAAACTATCTCTTTAGATGGACAGATATCATCGATTAGCACTGGTACACCTATTGATGAATTTACCGTCACATTTTTCTCTAGCAAGGTTAGTTCTATTCCATCTATGGAAGCTAATAGTGTCTCGGAAATAGTAAAATCCACCGAGCTCTTTACGTCACAAAGTTCAGATTTCCAACAGCCATCATTCAGTAACCTTTCGAGTTTATATATGGACGTGAGCTCACAGGAATCAGAACAACTTACTTCCTTATCCCCTGATGTTAAATCCACGGTTATGACGACTAATATTGATATCACGACTCACATGGGAACAAGTTTGTCAGAATTTCCTATAATGACGTCCTCCTTTTTATTCAACTCTTCTGTCGCGGAAACGCAATCGAGTAGTCAGTATTCAAAGGATGTCAGTACAAGTTCACCTTTTAGTTACTCTGAATCACGTCTGAATTCTTTTTTAAGTGATTCCAATTCCATGTTTAATTCTTTATCATCCAATGATGCTGAGAGTTCTGAACTAACGCCATCGCATAGTGACTTACTGATAACATCCAGCCTTTTCTCCACTTTAGAGAACATGGCAACTGCGAAAGAACCCGACAGCAGCCTAAACGTATCTAGTTTTGTAGAAAGAACACCAACAACAAGTAGCATATTGTTCACCAGTTTCAATATTGATCAGTCTGAATCATCTGCTCAGACAATGTTTGAATCTCAAACAATCTCAAGAAATCTCATGTCGTCATTTTCATTTGACAAATCGAACTCCACAGATATACTTTCCTCTCAAACTATTTTTAAAGAGTCAGATTTATCTAGAATCCCTCTCTCTATTCAGCCTACACTTGTATCCTCAACATATTTGGAACTAAATTCAACAACTTACGCTCCAGCAAATACAGATTTCAGTTCAACTATATCCAGAGAAGATTCTAGTATGACGCCTTTATGGAACTATTCTACAAGCCAAGTTGAATCTCTGCACTCTCCATCCATATCAACTCTCAACATTCCTGATATGTCGACATCATACACTTTGAATTTGTTTTCATCTGAAACGAACACAGTTGGTAGCAGTCTGTCTGGTCTGGTTGACCTTTCATCCTCTCTAAACACCCCTTTTGGAAACGATACGGAATCAATATTGCCAACGACGCCATCTGTACAATTTTCTCAGGTAGTGACTTTCAACTCCAACAGTAGCATTAGCCTTACACTGACCCCTGACCTATCTATACCGTCGAGTCACTCAACGTCTTATTTTGAGCTATTTTCATCAGAATCAACCATTGACCAAAAAAATACAAATGCTATTATTTCCCCAACTCCAGCCTCCAAATTTCCACAGATAAGTAGCATAGACAATGAATCAGAAAGCTTCTCTTTGACAGGAGAGAGTACTAATGCCACACATGATGTTGGTCTTTCAACACCTCCATCTTTTATCGATTACAGTTTCTCTACTCCGGTGATTTCGAGCAGCGCTAATGTATTTTCTTCTCAAATAGAGCCATCCTTATTTACAAATACACCGTCTTCATTACATATTGGCATTGCATCGTCGTTTGGATCGAGTTCAGAATTATCCATAAACAAAGTCTCTTCTTCTCAAGATTTCATGATCTTATCCTCACAAAGTACGATTACGGCAACTGATTCTCAGCTCCCTTCCACGATAGTTCAAAGTGAAGAAAAATCAGTTTTATTTTCTGATCTTGTTAGTCCAAGTATCACAGTAGGTAACAACTCCATAAGCGAAAGCCTTTCTTTACACGCTGATAGTAACATTTTAATGACTTCATCTTCCACTCCATACGTCGATACAAGTCAATCCATTTCGACCATCGAATCTGGATCGAATATGAATTCGAATCTCTCTCAGATCATGCCGTCTGCTTTCACGTCATCGGTTTATCAATCAATTTCGATGTCATATTATTCTCAAGAGGTGGGTAGTTCATTGAACTTGTAAACGAATTACATGTTATTGAACCATTTGTTACAAATAGTTTGATTTAGAGAGTTAGAGGGAATGCATATTAGCAATATTACAATATGTAAGAAAATAATATCAACATAATTATAGTGGTTTGAAACATGTTAACTTTTAACTGTGCTTCATTTCTATAAGCTTTCATCTTACCCAGTGTTGTAATAAGAGTTTTAAAATAACTGATCTCTGTTACCACAGACAAAGGGGGGAACAATTATCTTTGTATTTCTCTGTTATAACACAATATTATTATACTTAATGTCATAATTGGTTTAATGAAATAAAAGTTGTATCATTATGAAACCTTAACCATCACGCCGGCCATGATTGCCGCGCTTAAGTTTATTATGAGTAATTACATTCTTTCGCTACTCATCTATTTTTACCTGCTTAATATCTTGTATTTTGATTATTTCGTCTGCAGATTCTGACATCATTATCTACAGGGCAAACTGAATCAGTACCTTTTTCTAATGGATTACTCATCAGCTCATCGTCGGTCTCCCTATTTGCCAATTATTCCACCACATATTCTCAAGAATCGACCATTTCCATACAGACGCCCGGTGTTCTGATGTCATCGTATGCTTCGACTGCTACTCCTGGTGCCCATTTGAATTCAACATCCAATTTTGGCTTCTCTTCAGAAGCAACACAAACACCTGGCTCTTTGGAAATCATAACGCCCTCAGTTTCTCCTGGTATATCATCAATAATCAAATCTTCATTCTCAGTGCCATCATTTGACTCGACCAACAAGCTTAGTGAACCAATGTCGACTTCGTTGACTATTTCAAGCATTTTCCCAACTTCGACTGTTGATTCGATTCTAATTTCAGAATCAGTAAGCATAGATACAAGTAAATTTCTTGATATTAGCAACTTATCGTCATTTTCCGAAATCACGTCTCTATTTTTGCCTTCACCGAGTACCACTGTCGAATCTTCGGGAGCCTCTGAGCAAAATTCCATCAGTTCACTTGATACCTCATCGACCATGTTAGCAGGCATGACATCTTTAGCAGTTGCAACGTCTTTCTATCCTTCATCAGTTTTTACATCGTTTGTACAAGATACGATAACAATATCAACACCAATTTTACTTTCAACATCAAACTCGGTTACGGAAATTGTATTCACTAGCGATGAACTATCTAGGACGAATTCTGATATTACGTCAAAAGATATCGATGTTTCCTCCATTCCCTTTTCAGATCTAAATTCCTTCACCTCTTTACCACCAACGCATGAAACGATGTTGTCTTCTGTATTTGTATCATCCTCCTCATTTTTAGGATCCTCTACATCTGAAAATCTTAGTCAAGCATTCACCACAATGGCATTTTCATCATCTGAGATTTTGTCACCCTTTTCCAGCAAATCAATGGTTTCTGTTGGAGAATCATCATCGGCTATCATTTGGAGTGTAATTGAATCAGACACAGGAAGCTCAATATTTTCAACGATATCACCAGCAACATCTCTCACAGACTCTTTAAAGAGTTTGTCGACTCTCTCGAGCGAGATCCATACAACTTATCCTATTTCCAGCAGTGTGGTAGAGGTAAGGACATTCTCGTATAAGTTGGATCATTACCGTTCGCACCTTCTTCAAATTGGTTTCTTATTACCTCCTATTGTTCTTTCGATATTATCTTTATTGATCCAACCGTATCTCTAAGTTTCATTCACAGCATTTAAAATCACAACGATGAAATTACAGTGTATGCATAAAGTTATGAATAATTATTATCTTTAGATGAGCAATAAGATTATCAACAGCGCCTTAAGGGTTTTTTTCTAACTTGCTTCATCCCATATTATAGGGATTCAAAAGTTATTATGATTATCAACATCATCACCACTATCATCACCGTTATCATCATCATCATCATCATCATCATCGTCATCATCATCCTGTACATCGATATTGTTACTTATTTACTTACTCATTATTTCCTCTTTGAAAAATTTGAAAAAATAATAAGATTCGTAAAAATAAATTCATTAAAATTTCGAAACTATGTTGTCTAATTTGTTTTAGATAACCTCTCCTTAATCTTTTTCCTCAGACGTCCTCTGCATTGATGACATCATCTATGGATTTGACAAATTCATCTGTATCACTATCTATACTGACTACAGAAACAGCTTCAACTTCACCAGAACCATCATCACTTTCAACATCATATTCGTCATCGATACCATTACCAACTATTGACACGATTACGCATTCAACAATACTGAACGAATCGATTTCTCTACCTATCTCCTCCTTCCTGTCCCAATCTTTTGTTCAGACTTCTTCATCGATTGATTTATCAGCCTTGACACCGATATCAATAACTATACTGCCTTCTGATCGGTCACAACCAACATCATTGGCAAATTTGATCTTATCGACTCAACAAACAACATCTTCTTCGAACGTGGTATTGTCAACTATATCATCATCATCATCATCACCACCCTCCTCCTCCTCAATATTATCATCAGCTATTCAGCCTTCTCCTACATCATCTACAATTTCATCAGCGTCGATAACTGTGACAACTTCTCCACCGGTCACAGGGCCAACCATCAACACTAACGGAAACGATACACAGTACTGGATCTCAGTTGGTGAGTAGATCATAAGGCAGTATTTGGAAAAGTAAGGTTTCAATAAACTTTTAAATATTATGGAAAAAAAGAAAGAAACCCACACCAAAAAGCTTCACTTTAATGTAAAACATTATAACAAAAATGCCCGTGCATTTAGTTATGAAGATTATAAAAAATTACTCTCTCTCTCTCTCTCTCTCTCTCTCTCTCTCTCTCTCTCTCTCTCTCTCTCTCTCTCTCTC
>JASKDV010145826.1:0-13924 GCA_032466395.1 Aegires albopunctatus | reverse complement strand
ACTTTCTATTCTATGGGTGGAAAGATTGTATCCACCTATACTTTCTATTCTATGGGTGGAAAGATTGTATCCACCTAGATCTGTACTTTCTATTCTATGGGTGGAAAGATTGTATCCACCTATACTTTCTATTATATGGGTGGAAATATATAGATCTAGATCTAATAATAATAATAAGAAGAAGAAGAAGAAGAAGAAGAAGAAGATGAAGATCTAGAATCTAGATATCTAGATCTACAACAAACTAATGCAAGGTAGATCTAGATTCTAGATCTAGATCAATAACATAATATAACGACTAAAACAACTATGTTTACAATAGATGAATCACCTTCATATGACTTTCCAGAACATGGAAACGACATACCGTACGAGGGTGATACACAATGGGTTTTACTTCTCATTCTCTGTTCTCGGCATAAGGCTAGGTGACTTTCGTTTTCATCTCCTTTTTTCAAAGTAACCAGGGTAACTTCCCTTTTTCTGATACTCGAATATGTAAAAAGTAAATTTTAAAAAAATCTTTGACGATGTTAATTTACATCTTAAGTCGATTTCCTGTCAATGATCGTCACATCGGATTGATTCATATAAACTATGATATAGACCTAAAATACTATTAATTCATGAAATGTTGATAAGACCTCATTGCCTAAATTGTCTGTACAATATAGCCTGGCTCTGTAGTTCAAATCCGATACTGTGGATCCAAAAAGCTTCGTACCATTCTTATATGTGAGAAGATCAGTTTTGAATGTAATGTTGACCCACGGTGTGTTGACCAAACCACTTACTTTCGCTTTCACCACAGTAAGGTTCTTTTTAGATCCATGCCTTCGGGTATCGTGAAAATATTATGGCAAAATTGGGAAAACCACAACGCAGCAAAAAGCACAAGAAATTGAAATCTGTTGGCTCAGGAAGTAGGGGCAAAGGAGGTGTCCGGTAAGTAATCAAGTCTCCCATTAATGAAATGAAAGCTGGATTTAATTTTTACTTGGCTTATATAGTAAAGGCTTATCATGGACAAATAAGGATAGGTTCAGACATGTCAACGTTACTCCGTGGAGGGTATTTGTTACACCAAATCGCTGCCAATACGCGGTAGTAACAGAGAGAGAGAGCTGCCAACTATCCGGTCTCGCCGAAAGAAAAAACCCCCCGACAAGAGTTTAAAAAATCCCGATCCCTGGGCAGCCCTACCAAAACCCCGGAGAGCCAAGTCTGCGAGAGACTTCCGATGGTTTGCGAACTGCTTGATCGTATTCGTCGATTAGAAATGCATGTATTTTACTTTGATCGACGTGATGCTCTCTCTTAGTAGTGGTCTTACTCACACACAAGCACGTCATTCCATCAGTACCTCCTTGCAACTGCTCTCCATACAATACACACCTACAAGATCTCTCTCTTTCTCTCTCTCTCTCTCTCTCTCTCTCTCTCTAAACCCCACGTCCTAAATGCACTCACTCCCTTTCGTCTGTGGTGGTTTCCGAAAACTGCCGGGGACTTGCTTAGTCTCTTGAGCGGGAAATAAATTAGATCCAGTGTTTTTGTCACCTACCTGTTTGGAACTATTTTTCTCTCGTGGATCATTATAGTTTTCTAAGTAATTGATCGTGGTTGAAGATATTATAATGATTATAAATATGAAGCATTAGACATTGCCATTATCCCTAGGATAGAATTGCGTAGGACATAACAAAAAAAGCGATTTTTCTTCTTTTTCCTTTTCTTTTTTATTCTTTTTTACTTTCAAATGCTGAAGTTATCTATTTTTAGTAGTTTAACAATGAATTGCTCGCGATACAAGTATTTTCGTATTAGATGCCAACAGAATTAAGCATTGTTTAAAAGTAAGGCAACATGCTTTTAGTATGTCTTGTATTTCAGAGGCAGGTAAAGAAACACTGAAAATATGACCTATGGTTTTGATAGGAATAATTGGTACATTCATTTCCAGATGATACATTTCAAAACTCCATGTGCTTAAGGAATATATTAATTTGTAACATAAATGGCATGCGTATTCATTTTTTATCAATTAAAGACAAGGAGTTTTAATCATAAAAGAAACTTTGAAAGTAACGAGAAGAATACATTTAAAGAGCATGTTTGAATACCAAGCCCCAAAGAGAGTAAGACAATGAGTTGCTACTTGCACCTACCTCCTTGTGATAATTTTGTTGTTATATTTTAAAAGACCTTATTACAATCTTTTATTACAGCCTTAAATCAAAGCCAATGAATTGAAATGAAACATTTTACATACGTTTTGCCATTCTTTTCTTTATAACCAAAGTATACATGCAAAGAGATTTTATGGACGTTTTGTCTTTCCAAGATTTATAAGGCTTTATAGTAGATACACATATTTAACGTCAATAAAGTATATTTTAGGTGTGACATTTATGTGAGCTGTAAATTAAGAAAAAAAGACTCACTCATTGTTACTTTGAATTCGTGAGGTAACTCACTCTATAACTATGAAATACCATTAGTACCCCCCCCCCCCTCCTTTTTTCCCTCTTCTTTTTCCCTCGTCGGGTTTTCACAGTTTCTCTGTACAATTTCACAGCTTAACACTTCCCATATAATATCATTTTCTTCTCTATAATTTAAGTGACCAGAAGTGAAGATTCCACTTTTCAGTGCTTGGAATAATTTTTGTTAGGGGTCTGTGATAATGTGTTATGCTTAATTCTAAGTGTTCGTTGTTAAACACATAGTGTAATGCATATTTGAAAAAAAAAGGATTATACACACGATATAAATAGTAGCATTTAAAGTAAAGTTTGTTGTTTCATAGCTGGTTTTTTCATGGGGTGCGTTCTACAGCCATATAACCGAGGAGTATTTCTACGTCTTCCTGGAAAACTATTGTAAGGAAAGATTACTATCTTTTTCTTTTGGAATACTCCATAATCCCTATTGTGTGAAAGGTAAGGTATTTCACTTCGATTACTTTTGTTTCTTCTTTAATCTCGTTTTCCTATTCTGTGTGGTACCTTGCCCAAGAGATAAGAGTAATTGTCTTCTGATCCATAGTGATTAATCTTGGCCGTATTTAACAAGAAAGTCTGATAATCAGCAGCCCAGTTGTATATTCTCCCAAAGGATTTAAAAGGCAATGGTATGAAACGGCTTGCTGGGGGTATTGATAAACCAATTGAAAAAGTCGGTTCGTCTGTAATAGGTGCGGAGATACAGACTATATGAATGTCACCAATAGAAGCATTCGACGTTGCCTGCAAGTGCATTGGCGAGAGAAAATCAGGAATGAAGATCTTTGGGAACAGAGCGATCAAAGGTCAATAGAGGAGGAAATAAAGATTAGGAAGTGGCTTTGGATTAGCCATACTTTAAAGAAACATCCAGACACAATTGAGAGAGAAGCTTCACACTGGAACCCTCAGGGCAAAAGGAAAAGAGGAAGGTTACGGACAACTTGGCGGAGACATTTAGAGGGAAAAGTGAAGGCACCTGGAGGGAGATTGAGAGAACTGCCCAAGACAGTGAAAAGTATGGAAAATGGCGTCGTGGTCGAGTGGTAAACGAGATTAGCTTTCAATTGAAAGGCTGCAATTCCTGCTGACGCTTTGTCAGACGTTGTGTCCATAGGAAAGAGTATTACACATATTTTCTTCATTGCACCGAGATGTAAAAAGAGTACCCGGTTAGGAAACTAAAGATCTTTTCAGTGTTCTAGATAGTAAGCGCTGGTAATCGGCAGCCAAAGATCGTTTCAGTGTTCTAGATAGCAAGCGCTAGTAATCGGCAGCCAAATATCCTTTCAGTGTTCTAGATAGTAAGCGCTGGTAATCGGCAGCCAAAGATCTTTTCAGTGTTTTAGATAGTAAGCGCTAGTAATCAGCAGCCAAATATCTTTTCAGTGTTCTAGATAGTAAGCGCTGGTAATCGGCAGCCAAATATCTTTTCAGTGTTCTAGATAGTAAGCGCTGGTAATCGGCAGCCAAATATCTTTTCAGTGTACTAGATAGTAAGCGCTGGTAATCGGCAGCCCTGCTGTATGCTTCCATGTGAGGTAGAGGATACTTGTGAAATGGCATGTCGGGAGGATAATTGATGCAAGTGTGTGCATCTGCAATGGGGGGAGATACGGACTATAAGACCATCTTTATCTTTTTCGTGGTCATTTATCTGAAGAAGTCAAGGGCAATTAACGAATTAATAGATTAATCACCTCTCCAGAGCTTTAAATGACCCATAGTCAGATAACAAATGACATTCTCAGCTTTGGCCAATGACAATGAAAGTAAAGATTTCAAGCACGGAAACCAGGCTTTTTGTAAACATAGACAACTTGTTTTCTCTCGTCTCTCAAAGATTACTGAACTGATTCCATTGGATAGCTAGCTTTGCCTAACCTGCTTGCTCAATTCAAATACATTGAAGTTTTTGCTTCTTTGAATTGCTTAATGTGGGCATGGTGGCCATAAAGAACATCTTATCAGATATTCAATGCTACTTTGAAAAATATCCTCGCGTGACAGGGTATTAAAAACCTCAAGATAACCGATCATATATGGGAGTGTTTAATAGCAAAACTAACACATGATAAATTATCCTCTTTCACTTGCTTTGTCTTAGTGTTAATTCAACAGGTATAAAACTCCACCTATAACATTTCCATTTCTTATTAAAATCCCGTGATGGACACAAAAGCCTTGGCACAACCAGAGAATTTGATTAAATGCTTCCAAACTACGTGAAATTTGATATGATCATTAAAACCTAACACGTAGGGTCAGTATCATTGCGAATTGCACCGCATTGCAATCCCCTTGCCACACCTTCTCCCTCCCCCCCCCCTCTCTCTCTCTCTTTCTCTCTCTCTCTTCCCCCTCCCCCCCTCCCAATGATTATGAATGTACGATGAACGCTTTCTTTCTTGCGTGCACTGCCCCAGAGAAACTAGTTCAATTGAATAGTAGGATAGTGAGAAGTGAACTTATAGGATTTAAAGTTAAGTAGTACAAAACGTGTTTCCGTGCCAGATGAAACGGAAACTGTGTGTAAATTTATTGAAGGAAAAATGAATGGAATCAAGAGAGTAAAGAGAGAAACACGTGCACCCCCAAGAAAGTCATAAAACGCAGATTTCACACCAGATCCTGAAATTTTATATCTTCTGCTATTACCAGTAACATCTTGAAAAGAATTTACCAAAGTGCAAACTAGATGGTGTTGTTTCTTTCCATGCATTTTATGTCTCCATTATTTCAGTGAAGGGGAAAGAAAAAGAAAATCAAATATTTGCGTAATATTTTTCGAATAATGCAAATTTTGACCCACTATTAGAAAGTATGACCTAGTTCACGGATTTTCTATTTTCTTCAAAGATATCGATTCTTGGGTATATATCAATATAATGCGATCTCTTTGTTTATTCATTGGATTTGATCAACCATCTTAAATGAGCTACTTTCTGTCTTTCTTATTTTCATAAATCAAAACCAATATACAAATTCCGACTTAATTCACGATCAAACCAAATCTACTCAAATATTAAGTATGATTACAATAAGATCTAAATTAATGTATGTTAACTAGACGAACAGCCGCGAAATCGCGAAAAATAATGATGCTAGATTATCTAATTGTATTATTATTGTTGATTTACTGCACCCGGTAAGCTAGATCTATAGTTTTCCTGAACAGAAACGATTTTACAGTTGGTTTATGAATATCCTTCCTGATTGTGTTTAAAGACTACATACTATGCTTCATGTTGTCTAATACACATAGCCAACACACACTACGCAGATAAATAAGGCTTCGATCATAGTGGCAAAATAAAGGCTGATTTTTCTGGAAAAAAATAATTGTAATTTGCCTTAATATGCACGATTTTCACTTACACCAACTCGTGTTGCTGTTAATGAATCTATTAAATTATGTCCAAGAGCTAATTTCAGCCATGAGAGAGTAACTGGTTGAATGCAGTATGTATCACTTTTCTCCTGAACAAATCTGGATCATTCTGCAATGTAATCATGACCTTACTGAGAGATTTATTTATTTGAACATTTTCATTTACGATTGCTGAAGGTTATTCACGTGGAGAATTCAGCCAGAAATCAAAATCAAACCTCTGGTTCGTATGCGACCTCCAGAAATCAGGCCATGGTTGGTTTTGATATTAGGGAACGGTTATTTTTTTTAAACGATAATAAAAAAAAGAAGCTTTTTTGAATTAATTAAGCTGAAAAAAATCTTGATTTTTGTACTTAACACTATCTTACCCATGTTTTGATTCAACAAATACAGTTGTATATTTTTTTAAAATAGGCCAGTAAATCTCTGCAAGTGGGTTAAAAAATTTTAATTGAGGCAAAGAAGCGCAATAATCTCCCTTGCGCTATATTTTTTTAAAGAGAGATAAGTACATTGACCTTTTATTGACTAAAATATCTTCCACAGCTATTCCACTCTTACATATTCGAAAATTTAAAATCTATCAACTGATGGTAGAAATCTAAATTTGTATAGGCCCTATATTAAACGTTGTCTCGGACATCGCCAAACTTACTCAGCAAAAGGCTCTTTTTACGTAACGCTCACGGCCGCCATATTTGACATTACATTCTGAAATACAGCATGTTACGATTTTAAAAGTAGATTGTGGCGAGGTCAAGCTGCCTATATGTTAGAAACGAACATCATATGAAAGCGCCTAAACTGAAATGATTGAATAACACAATTTAGCAGTTTTGCTTGAAAACATACCTTCTTCATTATGTTTTCCATCAAGCACCATTAAACGGACTTTCGAATCATGAATATAATTACTATTTTTCTGATGTTTTTTTGTAGAAAGAGGGCGGCCCTCTACTGCTGTCATCATGCACCGTATTTACAGTACCTTTACTTTCAAAGCGATTCTTGATTTTATTAATCTGTGAATTCTTTGGACAATGTCTAAACATTACATTGAATGTTCGACAAAATTGACGGCGAACGATATTGAATGAACTTGATTCAAGCTTTGGTGATGAAAATCTTTTCTTCTTGGGTGAAAACCGTTTCAAATAATAGATTGATTAATCTAGACCTACCAAAACACGACGAGAACATCAATAAAGAGATATATTGAGGAAAGCAAAGGCAAAAAGAAAGAAAAAAAACCTCATTGCAAAATCAACACTGGAATGCTGGAAAATGTGCTCTTCGCGTTAGAAGCTAAAAACTCATCACTGTATAGAAACGATAACAGCGTAAAAATTAATGACGTCATTGCACATATTATTCTTTCAACATAAACTTCACTTTATTAGGCTTCGTTCATGAAGATATAATTAGCCTACTCTCATATGAAATTTTGACAACGTTATAAAATCGTAACGCTTTTTTGGGGACATTAGGTACATACTCTAAAGAAGAGTTTAACAGCTTTATTTTCTGTTTAAATTTCGTAGACTTGAATTGTATTGTTTCACCTCGTCTGCATGTAATTCTTCCATTCCACATTTTGTGTCGACGAGACATAATGCCAAATTATTGTCTCATCATGTATGTGACAAAGAAGGGTTTTCCTGCATGCAAGCTTGTAAGTTTTAACAACATGACACTGTGTAAACAACAACAAATGATCCGCCCGTTGAACTAGTAGCAGATTGGTGGTTCAGATAAATATTGCTATTGATTATAATTAGCAATATAACACAGTGAAGGTATTTAAAAGCACCTTAAAAGTTTATTTATAATCAACATAAATGTAGCTATTCTATACTTTAATCAATAATGAAAGGCATTTAATAAAATGAACGTAGATGCTAGAGGCTCGATGGTCCATCGAATCAAAAATATTTTTAGACTGACTGACTATTCATACAAGTACAGAATTTTTCTGAATTCGGTTAGATTTTCGTACTATTCCTTACCATTTTTTGGAAAATAAATGATTTTCAAAAATCATTGCTTTTCCTTTTTTTTCTTCCTCTTCTTTTTTAGTGTCAGACGAAAAAAATGTGTGAGATATGTCACTATGACTTTTGCTTATAAAACATAGTTTTTGAGATCTGAAAAGGAGGAAAAAGTATACAGACATGCCAGTTACCAAAGATGAAGAGGAGTCTTTGAGTTTTGAACTATATTTTTTTCACGATGTCTACTTCACATTGGCCATGTTTTATTTAACTCCAAAGCATTAGACGTCAGTAAACATACCGCGAAAGGTCCAATGCACGTCATGTATTATTCATTATATTTATGGTTCTGAGCTTGTGGGTCAAGAGTTAAAAGTTACAAATCACACACTATGATTATTACATAAATGCATCTCTCTTTACGGTTAATGAGATGTTCGGATTTTTCTTTCTAACTACCGAATACACACTTGTCAACTTTCTTAAATGTACAATGCAAGCCTAATCAGTGAAGAAGATGAACAAATGAACAGAAACAAAGACACTCACAGAAAGAAGACGAATAGTTAGACAAAGAGACGTACGAATTGATTGTAATAATATGTTTTGGATCTCTTGTTGACCATTGAAATCATCACACGAGGAATTTAAATCAAGAGTTCATTAGATATCCTTTTGCTATGTGGGTGTTAACAGAACATGAATAAAAGAACATCGAGGAACACTTCATTACAACCACCAATAATAACAAGAATACAAACACCATCATACCAACACGATCACATGAACAAGAGCTTCCGGCTCGTTCCATCCTCCCGCTGCCCTATGGAGAAGCGCTGACCAGACAGCTAAATATGTGCTCCAGGAATGTGGGAGCTTCCAAAAGTAAAGGGTGAGGTTCTGGTCGGGATTAACGAGTTTCCGGGATCAGCTGTTTCGGGTCAGTGGAGGTGCTCTGGACCACAGCCCTGTTCGTCATTGAGACTGGGCTCCTAGGGTAACGGCGAACTAGAAGAAGACCATCACCGTTGCCACAATAACAACCACTTTAGCACAAAAAACCCCCCAAAACAACAACAACAACAACAACAACAACAACAACACACAAACACAACAAAACAAAACAAGATAAAACACTCCCCCAATAAAACAACAACAAAATTAACACCCCCCTCCCCCCACCCCGCCCAAAAAAACAAAAACAACAAAAAACAAAAACAAGCCCAAACCAAGCCAACAACAATAACAACAACAACAACAACAACAAAACAACAACAAAAAACAAACCCAACCAAATAAAGCCACAATCTCCCAAAATGCAAATGTATAGGGAAAAATCATTTACAGGGTGTCCCAGACTATGACCACCAAAATCAACGAAGGAGACAAAATTTAAAGCTGCTTAACATCAAGCAAATTATTAAGTCAATTATGCGATATGATACTCGTTCAGACAATTATATTATTTAATACATCAATAGACTATTGACATTTTTGTATTTTGCCATATATGAAAGGTTCTCCACATGGCCTTCATTACGCGCAAGGCATTTCTGTACCTTAACGAGAAAATGTTGCGAAGCTTTCTTACACTGCAGCGGTGTGGTAGATTTCATAAGCACTTCAAGTCGATTTCTTAGACACGACGGATTTGGGATTCTTCCCCTGACATTAGGCCTATGAGATTAACTCAGAGTAAAAAGACAATTAATTGATTAATTTGAAATCCGAGCTGTGAGATGCCCATGAATGGTCTGAAAAGCGACTGGTGACACGATCACCAAAATGCCCTTTTCGCCAGGTTAAGATACGTCATGCAGTGAGAGGGGATGCCCCATCCTGATTCAACCATTGCTGGCCACTTACTTCATGACCGCAAAACCTTCCCAAGGATCGCCAGAACCGATTTTGCACATTTAAATAGCGATCTGCAGTGACAGTTTCTTTTGCTTAGTTTTCATTGTAAAACAAAAACGGCCCGCGGCTGGACCTCGACATCTAGTGGCTGACGAATGAAGGACAAAGTCACTTCAGTCCTCAACGTTTATCATCAACAAATCAACGTTAGGTTTCCCGACAGTGTCAAACTAAAATTGTCAGCCAGGAGCACAAGAGGACACACTAACAGTCTGACTATTCCTTACGGCAGAACAACCATATTTTTATATTCTTTTTTTTCCGTCGGTGGTTCGTATATGGAACAATCTGCCACCGAAGCAGAAACTGGAGATCCAGCAACATTCAAGAAATTTCTAGACTGCACCTGATACAATCAAACTAACACTCTGGTCATGGCCCTTCGGGGCGTGTTTTAATATTGGTAGGACTAGGCACTTATATCCTGCCTACCACAGGAAAAGGGAACAGTAGAAATGCAAAAAATCGGATTTTAACATATAGCCTGCAGCGACCGGGATTTGAACCATATGCCTTTTGGGCATGTAAAAGAACCCTTGGTGGTTGAAAATCGATAAGAGCTGGCCGTTCCTGTTGCAACCCTGGCTAAGTTCTATTCCTAACATGATATAATTTAGAGAAACACCTCTACAAACTTCTCCTACTCAGACTATTGACTTTGTCTCTTCTCTGAGTAATCAGGAAAAGTCAGGATCTGAGGGGAAGGAAGTGTGCCTGGGCAACCACACTTCCTGACAATACATTGCCAAGGCGTAGCACAACATGCTGGTCCATGGTCAGATCTGACCTACGGAGGGCTATATATATAATAGTGTTACTATTGTCGCACCCCAGTCATTTTGACATTGTAAAATGTAGACTAATCCTCCTATCTATACGTGCAGGTCTCTTTCAATTACTTCATCTGGTTTCTCTGTCACTCAGTACACGTAATATAATGATTTGACATTTCCAGTCGTATAAAAATGAAGCTCACCACTAAATCACACAGACCCTCAGAATATTCCCACACTGTCTCTTTTGCTAAAAGAACGAGCACACATTGTTGTTTTTTTCCCACCAAAGCATTGTCTTGGGTTATTCCTTGGTGAACAGATATGCGAAATAGCTTCATTTTTAATTCATTCCTTAACAGCTTACGAATCAAGGACAAACCTAGTTCACTGATGCGCCTTCGAATAGATTTCTTTGGCGTCATTCAAACCATTTGGACAGCTTCCTCAATTCGGTCATTATGCACTGTTTTTGTGATGCCCTGCCCTTACTCATGTGGCTTACCGTATGACAGCCCTTCACTTTGAATTGCTCTTATCACCTTCCAATGGTCTTCTCAGAAGGTGCAGATCTTAAATCAACCCCGTAATATTTTCTATAACAGCGACCCTTTTTTTACAAATTTAAACGAGACGCAATTTCTTACTCTAAAAGCCATTTCTTCATTAGTCCAATACAGAGCTGATGTAACGACGCTTCTCAATTTAACTGAAACATGTATACCATAGTAATATGGCGTCTGGTTGCCTATACATGAATCCTTTCAAATTTGGTGCAATAATCTAACCTTAACCTTGATAGCACTTGGGAAACTACAGCGGTTTTATTTGACCGATGGCGAAGGTATAGTTTCATTTTAGCAATCCTTCACAATTCCAAGTAAATAATAATTAGTGTCATGCTTCTAATTTGATAATCCTTAATCTTAAATCGACCAAAATAAAGTAATCGTATAATTGCTTTCAAGCACTAGTGTATATTAATCTAGAATACAAATACATGTACAATTGCATAACTAGACATGCCTTGAATGTTTAAGCATCAAACTTGTCCTTCTATACGGCATATACGTCGAAAAATTATATTAAGGTACACCTCACCCCTCCCCGTTTGCAAACGTAATAATGTATAGTTGTATATTAAAGCTTTTTGTTGCTCGGCTACGAACTAGAAAGTAATCTTACTCGCATTAACCAAAATAGTTGATGATGAGGAATGAGGAAGCCTTAAAAGTAAAATGGACGAGAAATAAAAAGTCGAGGATTTAAAATAGCATATGCGATCGATCGTAAAGTAGAATGATTAATTTGTTTTTGATGAGGTCATTGACATTGCAAGGTTAATCATAAGTCATTTTTGCGTTTGAAATTAAGAGACAACAAATGAAATGTGTTGTTTCTCGGCACCATCCACTTCGGCTAAATCGACGAAAAACACAAGTCCAATAAAAGTACAGGTATAACTACATATTATTTGTCTGTTTTGTATTTTGTTTTCTTTTCCTTTTTTTTCTCTTTCTCGGAAATTGTAGCACAACGTGCTACATCCATGGTCAGATCTGACCGACGGCGGCCTATTAATCCAGTCAGCAGTAGAGATCTAGTCCATGCTGTATATGTAGAATCCAGTAGCCAGAGGTAGATTTCCATTTTGAGGTACCAGTAGGCCCGGTGGAGGCCATTGTGTATAGAATTCTGAAATCTACTGAAGAAGAGATTTATTATCAATTCATATGGACATCCATCCCTACAACGGGAGTTCAGCAATGAATATAAATTCTATTAATACAGGTCCCTCCTTAACAGAAAAGAGATGAGACATATCAAATCTTGTCAATATAGAGGGCGGAGTGTGACACCCTGGCTCCCACTTCATTCTAACATTTGTTGTCCTCTGCCACTGCCGCTATGCTTTTCGAATGGCCAAAGAGTTCCAAATTTCTTGTCGCATAGTTTCTTAAATAGTTAGTGTGGTTCCATGATTGATGCATCGGTTTCATGGCACTTGATTGTTATTCTAATATTTCCCAACACATTATAGCAGCTTCTGGTAGTGACGCTGTAAGGAAATCAAAGAAAGCTATTAAATATAATCCAAACTGAAATGTTATGCATGTTTCTATAATCTATATTTTGCCTTTTTGCAACTGCCAGCCAATATATTTTCGCCATGAATTGTAATTGAAAATATTATTTCTATAATCGTTGTGATGTTATCATTTCTTACTCTCCTGTATTATGCGATTATGGTAGCTTAGAAACCATGGGACCTATCCTATCTGTCAAACCAAAAGTTGTAGCTGTTACACTTTTTCCAAGCAGGGTGTACGCAGCAATTTCGGCTCGACAAAATTACATTAATAAACTCTTGTTCCACAATTTGCATGGATTTTGTTTGTATTAACTGTTGATAAAATGACTTATTTGATAACGGTCAGACAAAAATGCAGATTAAGTTTATATAAGGGCGCCATGAGAATAACCTCTACAGACTTTTTCTTTCGTAAACCATCGATCGCCGATATGATTTCGTTGTGACAAAAACAATGGTTGTTCTCGTAAAATTATTTTGATGATAGCTGTCATGTCATCGTATAATATGCATCATGTTATTATCAATGTTCCTCAAACTTTATTAAGAAGTGATCATTCGTCGATAACGGCATATCATGCACTTGCAACTTGCATGATTTAATACATTAAGAATATGAATTAACTCCCTAGAGACAAAGACAAGAATCTAAAGAAGGAAAGAGTTTTTCGTTTCTTTCCTTCTTTATTTCTCTATATTCTTAATGTATTAAATATTATTTATCTGAAACCCCTCTGCCCAAAAACCTATTTAGCAACTTGCATGGTGAGATAATCCTGATAATTTCTTTTTCGTAATCAAATTCGTTATTATGCTGTCGATGATATATTAAACAGAATTGTGATGCTTTTGGATTTGGCTCTTCGTTAAGACAATGGTATACACTTACTTGCCAGAAAAATATATTGTATAACAATACAACTTACTATAACAAAATACGTCCAATAGGAAGAACAGCATTATAATATTCGATTCCAGACTTCTCTGCAACGCCTATTTCTGGCTTCCTCACTACTATCTGAACACGCGTCCAATCTATTTACTATCAATTGCGAATTTATTAATTACAAATTTGTATTACTAGATTCGTATCCAATTGCCACCATATCGATCTGGCCATTGATTTCACACCGCATCGTCTTACCTGGAGTCAGAGATTTTGAATGGCAAATATGGTTCATGATTTACCACTTCTTCTATTATCATAGTCGCTACCACTTCCGAGACAACAGCCGCCCCCCGCCCCCTTGCTC
>JASKDV010145715.1:0-13927 GCA_032466395.1 Aegires albopunctatus | reverse complement strand
TCTCTCTTTCACCTCATGCCCCCCCCCCCCTTTTTCCTCTCTATCTCTCTCTCTCTTTCCTTCTTTCCTCCCCCTCCCTATATCCAGTTCTTACAATTACGCATATCCCTTCATTCTCCATGGATCATTGTGTTATGTTCTCATGTTCATTTATTTTTAACCGTTACTCGTCAGGGATTATTAAAGGTTAGGAGTTACATGGAATTGAATTAACTTTTAACAATCCAAATACAGGGCATTTTTGTGTGTTGGTACTAAATCCGGAATTCTGATTGGCTATGAGGCCCACTATAACCTCATTGGCCCTTGTATTTAGACACTTCTTCTTCTAAATGAGCATACAAAGGCACTGTTAGCTTAATCATGAGTGTTGAGACGAAAGGGACAAGCTCGAGAAATGGTACTTAAGCACTCTTTATCCGAAATAATATTTGGCATGTATAAGCAAGACTAGATAACTCATCTAAGCTAAAGTGGCGTTTAGGCACTTCTTGCACTAAGCCCTTCAAATGAAAAATTTCTTATATACCTCAAACTAATGAGGGAAAACCAGAATCCTTAGGTATCACAAAATTGGAAAAAAAGAGCTAATTGGGACGATTTTACAATCCATTACGTTTCCCGATCAGAGAGATTTCTTCTCCGTAGTCACATCTACCATTGCAAGTCTTATTATTCTTTCTATGAATAACAATTGAAAACATGTAGTATATTATAGGATGACCCCAGGAGAGAAAGACAATATTCTTCTTGGTTCATCCTATAATACACTATATGTTTTCAATTGTTATTTATATAAACCCCATTGTCTTGTACCTTTTATTCTTTCTATGAGAGGCTTTTGATTATCTCAGCACACTTAGCAAAATCTCGCTGTGAATACTAACACTGAAACATAATGCCTCTTTACAGTTTTCCATTTTAACATTATCTTATGTCTAATTTACCAGCATTTCATGCAGTTTCTAATTCACCCACGGAGTATCCATTTCAAAAGGTTGAGAAAGGCAAAATCACATTCCGCCAGGTTGTCTCACAGTACGAGTCGGTGACTCAGAAAGATTATCTCATCAATGGCATTTTTGAATTTCTTCAAGATCGCTCACCGTAAGTGTAATTTATTTTGAGACGATACATCAATTTACTTCTTTTTCTCCTCTCTTTCTCATCCCTCTGTCTCATTCCTCTTTTTTATTTTATTTTCCCTCTGCTACCCCTTCCTCCTTTCACATCTCTATTCTTTTCCGGTGACTTCACCCTCTCTTAAAATGTTTTCAAATCAAGGATTAAACTGTCCACAGATATATAACATTTATTATATATACAGTCAAACCCACTTTTTCTGAATCTAAAAAATATTTCTAAAACTTTCAGTATAACCAGGATTTCATTGTAAACGATAATGACGCAACATGACTGTGTAGAGGTATTTTAATAAGCTATAATGATTTTTTGGATGATATTCATGTCAATGGAAAGGAAACTGCATCAGGCATATTGTAAGTGGACTTTGGACTGCCATTCACTGCGTTACAGTATAGGTTTTTTTTAAATTTTGTTTTCCTGCTGTCATTCTTTTTTGTATTGTTTTCTTTTTGGCTGGTGTCCGTTTTGATTTTTGGCCGAGAATTTCTGCCATTTCTATTCTCAACCAGTCAAAACATATTTTAGTATAAGCGAGCTTACGTTCAGATTAACCGATCTATTAATACAGAAAAAAATTCTGTTTTCAGTTTGACCGGGATTTCAGTATATCCGATTTCAGTGTAATCGGTTCTTCAAATGTATTACCATATTTTAGGAAATAAACTGTCTTTAAATGTTTTTTGTTTTTTTCAAATTGTAAATGGGAGCCTTGCCCTTGCAAGGTCTTAGCCACTTGTTCAACATCAGTAATATACTTTGTTATTTGTTACTTTGAGTATTACTCACATTTCAAATGAAGAGGTGTTGGGCAACTCTGTTGTGGACTTAAATGTGCTTTCACTTGTGAAAAAATTTGCTTGCAGTATTAACTTGAACTAAAATGCAGAAAGAAAACCAAAAGCAATTTCTTGAAACGGATGAAAAATATTGTACATATTATGTATTTTTATATAATTATTTTTTCCCACTTAAATTTGTTAACAATATCAGCTCAACTCAATTGCAGCAAAGTACAAAGAATAAAAGAAATGACCTTATGACCCCAAGTGAACGCTTTTTAATTTTTAATTTTTAGAACTGACGTGTTATGCAACTGTGTACCACAGGATATTGCCTCATGTGCCAAACTCGATATGTACTTCTTAGGTTGCTGACTCCTGCTCTATATTCTGGCACTGCCATAATTTTTATGATGGATGTGTGACCTGTGACCTGAATGTGTCTCTTTATGAGATTTCTCTCCATTGAATTGAATTACCTTGATGCAGTAACTTTTATCATTCCTTTTTTTCATTTTGTTTCAAAATTCAAAAATTCATTATAAAACTTTTTTTAATTGTTGTTATCTGTTTAGGCGTCTACCTGACCCTATTTTAGAAAGAGTTGCAGCATCCGTAGGTATGAAACCATCCAGGACCACAGAGCGTTCCGCTATCAATGTTTTTTCTCCAACAGAACGTTACGGAACCAGGTGAGAAGATGTTTCTTTTCTTCTGGCAACAAATTTAAAAAAAAAGAAGAAATTTCCACTAATGCATCCCTTAACCCTGCACAAACATACAGTTAAGCCAACATTATGATATATCGAAATAGCTTATATCAACATTCCCCATCTATCCATGTCATGTCAAAGCTCTTTAAAAAACAAAACAAAACCCTCTCATAATGAAACCCTTAATTGTGTTGGTAATGGCATTGACAAACAAAGAAATAACATAAATTTTTATAAATTATTTCATGAAAGTCACAAACAAAAGCGCATTTTGTTCTACCAGTGATGTCTGTCTCCTAAACCTGTATAAGTCATCGAAAAATCATTTACTATATGACACGGTGGCCGAACGGTTAAGCCGTGGGACTCGCATGCGAAAGGTTATAGGTTCGAATTTCATCGGAGACACCGTGTTTAACTTTGACCACATTTTGAGGTTGGATCTGAATATATGTCACATGAAAATAAAATTGCTTATTTAACTCTTGGGCAAGGCTATTATAACATGAATTGCATATATTTGCAGCGCTGTTCTTACGGCTGACGCTCGGTTATGGTATATACCCAAAAGACAAATTTCCCTTCTTGGGTGAATAAGTGGAGTTTTATTTTTATTTATTTATTTATTTATTTTATTTATTTGCGATGGTGCTTTGTGTTGGTGGTGTGCCTTTTTTCCCCTATGTGATCTATCTATTAGCTGATCTGATATATCATCATAATATATTGGCGGTCTCAGTAGTGTCGAAATAAGCGGGTTACTCCATACCTATCCTGACTTTCTCCAATTTCCTTTTTTTTTCAGAACCTCCACTGTGATTCTCATCGACGGTCAGGGGCATGTTGACTACGTTGAGAAAAGCATGGACTTCACAAACACTGAAGAACCCACAGTATCGATGAATCACAAGCAATTTAATTTATGTCTAACTGACCAAAATGACAATAACCTCTAGTCTGATGCTGTGCCAGCTTTGCAGATGATTCAGTTGGCTTGTTTATTTTCTTGCTTGGATCTCGTTTAGGTTGTTGATACAACATGATGATACAACTATGAGTATTATATTGTTCTTCAGACTAAAAACTGAAGTAAAGCAATGCCTATCAACCTCTTCGCTGCGCACATCTCCTCATCATCCTCATTGCAGAGGAGTAGTTTAAGAAATAAGAATATATGCAGTATGGGGATATTCACTTGGGCAACGCAGTGAAGGGATGAATGCAAAATTTACAATTCAGTTTCTTTGACAATACCTTTGCTTTTTAGAATAATTTATACAATTTCCAATGAATCATGTGAATTGATATGCTATTTCGGTGAAGGACAGACATTTTGTCAAAGATTTTTTATTGCTATACTCAACTTATTCCAGAATACTTTATTTCTAAGGTTATATTTTTAAAAACCTTAGAAATTATATTTGAAAAACCCTCAAAAGTTAAAGAAAGCATTTCTCTTCTTCCATTTTTATTAGGGATTGTATATTCAATCATTGCTGACCCTATATCGTTGCTATTGTTCTTCAACAGCCTAACTTTTACAGGAAATCTGCATTAACACTTACAATACTGCTGATGCAAAATAGTTGAAGGGGGCTGAGAATATAAGGCTTCTCAGGTAGGAGGTCATATTTCTAGAACTGCTTTAAAAAAAACAAAAAACAAAACATAACAAGACACACAAGATATATATAAATATAAATATTTTTGATTTTTCTATTTTTTTTCAAGAAACCAATGCAGAACCACTTTGCATCTGTATTTATGTTTCTTGCATCATGTGCTACGGTATTAAAATGACTGAATTTGAGATTTGAAAATGATTTATTGGTGCCCTCCTCTTCCTATATCAATAAAACCTTATTTTCACATATAATCCAACATGGCCACCAAGGCCAGCAAAGTCACAACACTCCAATGATTCAATTTTCATAATTAATGTGTGTTACATTCATTTATGAATGATCCATGGAAATTTGAGATTTAATTGAAATAACGGTTTGGGCACAATGGTTTTTGTATGAATTAACTTGATTTTGCTTATTTCTTCAGAAAGGCTTTTTTTACATTGACTTTAGTGTGGTACTGTCTGTAAGTGTTCATGGTTGCAAATAAGCAATTTCATTTTCATGTTTTGTCATTTAGATCCCACCTCAAAATTGTACCTTTCCTGTGGTTAAAGTTTTCCAGTACATCATGAGGTGTGGAAGAACCAAGATACTTCGGTTTTATACATGTAGTTTATAATGGTACCAAAAACGAACATGATAAAATTGGAAGGTTCACATTTCGAGAACAACAGCAATGATATGCTGCCTTTGGTTGTTGTCCATTGTCTACAGTCATAGTCATTGTTCTAGTCAGTGATATATCTCCAGCCAGAGAAGTTGCCTCTCTCAACGCATTATTCCGTAACTTTCTTTGGATTCAAGGACAAGCTTTCTTCTCTCCATAGGATTATTTCTTGTGATTTTGAAAAAATGTAACTTCAACTTGTGACAAAGTTATTTTTATATTTTGTCCTATGAAAAAACCCTTATAGTTTTCATGCAAAAGGTCTTCTGATAAAACATAGCAATAATTAATATGTGGATCTTACCTCAGAGTGAACAAGATGAATATATCTGTGTACTTTTCTATTAACTATTAATACATCTAAATAATGATTATGGAAATGAAAGGTGAAACAGTTATAGAAATATCAAAATTATGCTTTTCCTCCTTTTTTAACACATTAGATATAACTTCGACTACTAACATCATCATCAGCGACATCAAAGTGGTTCTAGTTCTAGTCTAAACTATAAACATCAATAAATGAAAGCACATGTAAACCAATGGATTTGTTGTAGATCTATAATTGTTTTTGCGACATCAACACTTGCATTTGAGATGTAGGCCTAAAACTAAAAGTTCTTGATGGCCAAAACTAAAACATTCTGTAAACGGGTAGGGACTGGACTTTATTTGCAATTTAGAATAATTAGAATTGTATCGTGCATTCAGTTTCAAGTGATAAAAATTCCCATACACATTTATACAATGTTCTGATAACAGATGAGATTTCTACCTTAATCTTTCACAAATCTGGTGGTTTATTGTATAATGAATGATATTTTAGTTGCAATGCTCAAACTTTTGTGTCCATGCATAAATGCCACTCAGAATATCACTAATGTCGTTTTTTTGCTCCTTCCTCCAGCATTACTTACTTCTAAGTCAAAGTTCCATGTGTGTTGTGTTGTTATGATGTGAAGCATTTATTGCTACTGAAATTCATCGACGTTTTATCTATGTGATGATTATTGTATGAAAAAAATGATAAAATACGCCCATAGAATGCCTGACAGGGTTCTAACTCCACTTTTGGGGAAAATTGAACTTACACTAAACAATAATTTCTACCATCATTCTCTGTGCTGCATAAAAGAATTGAGATTATCTGTCCTACCTTTTTTTGATACTTTTTCCACTCATTAATAGAGGTTCTAAAGCATTGAACTGAGAGGTCCTGAATTTTTAAAGGCAATTTTCTCAAAACGGTGCCTAATGGTGTCAGAACCCTTACATTCTACTAAGGACGCGGAAACTTCAAAGAAAAAGTGTGTTTTGCTCGAAAGGAATCTTGGTTGGTGACTTGACTATCGTATAAATAATTTAATCAACAAGAGGAGGTTATCTTGGTCAATTATCCATCAATATTATTTAACTCTTTAAATTAAATAAATGGCTCTTGCTCTGATATGGTTTGTTTTTGTCTAGCTAAAGCGTGTAAAAACATTTCCCCACGTGGATGCGGAGTCCTCAACTGAGAGGTCAGGATATATGGGATATATCCACATCAAGTATTCCCCACGCTTGTCGATAAAGGCGACTAAGGGTTGAATGAGTGGGAGCTTCTTCTCCCATTTGTAATGTCTTCTGTCTGCCAGGCCCTTTTATCCGCTCAGAGAAGGGTGGAGGTTTTGCTGGGGAGGGAGGGAGGCTTATAGTATAGCCTTTGGCCATCCAGTTTGCGTGCATTGCTTGACTCAAAATACTATTCGGGTCACTTGCTGTCTAGAACTACTGAGTACTTTCCTGGGTGGTCTTCGCAGTGCATGTTTTGGGGCTCAATTGCCATTGTTATTTACCTGTAGGTCTTTTGTTTCTTTATTATTCAATGTATTCTACTTATTATTTGAAGTGCTTCTTTTCCTCCTTGGGGGCCTTTTTCCTCTTTCTAAAACATATTTCTTCTACTTGTGTTGTTTCTTGTCACTAGCCTATCTATCATCTTACTTTTTAAATGGGCTTTGAGGTAACCCTGGAGGGATAATTGATAGAGCCCTAAAATTCCAAATAACTAACTATAAAACAGTTTTACTGTATATGTCAGACATTTAACATCCCTGTCTCTAAAAATGATTGCCGTAGACATTCTTTTTTCCCCCAGCACTGCTAAATTGTGGAATAAATTGAATCCTAATACTAGAAGTAGCAAAAGTGTAGATAATCTTATTAAACATAAGCTACAATATGAAATACTTAAATCTTCATATAGGCTTAATTAGTTTGTTTGGTTTTTTTTTGTTTTTTTTTTCTTTTGCGTATTGACAGTAATCCCCGTCAAGAGCCCCCCGCCGGGAGCTCACGGTTCCAATGCTAGTGCAGACAGTAATACTTAACCTAGTTGAGTTGTGTCAGTTTATTTGAAGAAGAAGGACATGTATCTCCATTATCTATACCTCAAAATGCCAACATTAGTTTCTTTTTGACGAAAAGTTCATAAATATCTGGAGCCTGTTCTTGAATGTCCAAATTAATGTCCGCATAAACACAATTGATCTGATATATTCATTAGCGTTGTTATTTTGTAACCATAGCAATGTTGTTTAATGTTTAGTTCTAAATTGACTTCTATATTACATAATGTATTTTTGACATGCTGATTAAATCATGGAAATGATCATTTAAGCAGCTGTATTAATTAGATTTATGCAATTTTATTTATAAACGTCGAAGAAGAGTGCTACTGGGTGTTTACTGTGTATTGATGTATGAACTGTTGTTCAAGGTTGTAGTGGTAAATATTGATTATAACCATCAGACAAAAGAATATTATAAAACCCCTTTATCATTGTTGTCATGGATGTTGCTACAGATCTGTATTCTAAATTAAGATGCCTTACCCATGAATTAATTATAGATGCCTCCTTTCTATGAAAATGAAGCTAAAATTTTTGCCATTTACCTAAGGGACCCACTTTTTTCACCAAAAAAAATAATCGTAATTGGTCTTCGTAGTTGATAAAAAGCTAAAGCGATACCGGTGATTTTCACATGCCTAGATAATTTCCACCATTAGGCTCCTCAGTACTAGGTCAATATTCTGGGTCTAGCTCTAGCTCTAGATTTCTTTTTATAATGCATTATGGGCCAGTTCTTTAGTCATCCCCTGAAATTTGATCTAGATAGATCTACAATTTTATAGATACTATGACTATGATGCCAAGTGCTGTTCTGGCAACTAGGTCGTGTCCAGGAAAGTGGCCACCCCATTATAACCATCGTATCCATTTTTAAACTTTAAGCAATGTTTATGAATCACAAAATTTTTCTTATCAGGATTCACAAGAATTCTAGCTATTTCCACGGATGTGGTCAAGTTACCCAGATACTAGGCTTCTGAAGTTAGACAGGTTTGAAATAAAAAGATAAAATGATTAAAAAAAACCCGGATTCGATACATTGATCAGCAAGCCAAAAAATGAATTGAGGTCTAGTCTTGGCAAAGCCTTTGATTAACAATGTACTAGTACTACAACTAGATGTAGGGCAAAATAAGTTTTTCTAGTCCAATCTCCGATCTTTATCTTAATATTCTGAATGTATATGATATGATAAACCTTTATAAATTTTACTCCAAACATTTGCTGTGTATGCTTCTTTACGCTAATTTATGCTGCTTGTTGTGTGTGTGGTCACTGGTATTGTTGACGTTGTTGTTGTTGTCATGCCAGTGCCAGTTCCATGATGTCTTCTGTTTACATGTGTAGTAATGCCGATTGTTGTTTCTTGGTGGAAATGGTAATGAGGACATGACGCCGTACCAATATGTTATTGTTATTTATTAATCTGTTGTGTTATGGCGGTTAAGTCAATTGTACAGCCTTATGTGTTGTGACAGAAGGTGCTCTATAAAATTTTTATTTTTATTATTATTATTATTATTACATATTACTATTATGCCTCAGTCTCCATGTCTTTTCATACACACCAGCCATTGTTGAGCTTTGTGTTTCAGGCGAGTGGTTGTTTATTCATTGCATCGAAACATATTAACAATGTCAGTATTTTTGTTTATGATTAATTAAAGACTAAAAAATAATCATCAACGAAGGGGGCATTTTCATTAGTTTGTAAATTTCAGATTGGATCTATATTATTTCATTTTCAACAAATTGAACAATTTATCGAAATTTGAAATTAAAACATTACTACCAACAAATATAAATCAGCACATTACATTGTGACAAATCATTGTTAACTTCTCCCTGATGCAAATAATCCGTAGAGGGGCTGGTGGATAGTTTGACTTATTATCACGTGAAATGGTTTGTGTGAATGGTAAAGTTCATTGTGCATATTGTTGATTAAATGTTGAAGATAATTAATGTATCGATGAGACCCTGATAGTGATACTGGTAGGCCTATTAAAAACATTGTAACTCGCTTTATTCGAATTCCTTTGGATATGGTGATGACTTCGAATTATGGGGAGAGCAGACAGCTCAGTGGTCAAGGGGCTTCCCTACCAAGCCAAAGGTCCCTGGTTCAAACCGTGCAGGCTTGAATTTGAAATCCAATTTTTTTTCGGGTTTCCTTCTGCCCCCCATCCATAAGTTGCTAGGATAAAGAATGCTAAGTCCTATCGGAGACGGACTATAATATTGGTGGTCCCATGCCATGTGTATAAGTATAATATATGCATGTAAAAGAATCCTTAGCTGTTTACATTATTATTACAAGGCAGTCTAGGAAAACCTGATTTCACCCAAGTAGTGGACATGGATAAAATTCAATACAACTTCAAGTTAATCCAAATTTGAATTACGATTTCAATAGTGTTCGATTGATATTGCTGGGCTTAAGCTACCAGGCTTGCAAAATTTTCACCACATAGTTGCAAGGCTTGGCGTTTTCTTTATTTTCTGTACTAAATTATATTATGATATCAACAATAAGTCCGCCCTCTATTACTATGACTATGGCCCCAATTTGGGATGGAGTAAAGTTGATGAATGGTTGAGTGAGACTCTCTTTAACATTAACAGTCATTACATTAATGCCATAATAGTTTAAATTATGACTTTGAATTGTCCTAATCAAGCCAGAAAAAGTTAAAATTAATCAGGATTATTTAACAAAGCCAAATAAGTAATAAAACCTATACTTCGCGAGGTTATTTCGACTTATCCGAGTTGGAATTATGTAGACTTCGCTTTATACCACTTTGATCCGACAATGCCAATTTAAATTTAAACCACAAAGACTTTCTCTCTGCCTCATCCACAGCGGCCATATATAGCAAGAAATTCGGAAATTTACTAGATATGGTTTTAATGTCTTTATAATTCATACTTCATATTTCTGTTAAATTGATGACAAAAAATACATCGGTTCACATCGACTGTATTTGTCCCTCCATTCTTAATTTGGATTGACCTATTCTTCAATTCTTGGTTCCCACGATACAAATTATTAGCAGGTATGCCTGTATTCTGCTATTGTAATGTCAACATTCAGTCCTCTGCATAATTGAAAGTGGAATACCTTTTGTGATTTTGGTGTCGTTATTTATTTCTGTTTAAAAATATTAAAATGCCAATGAGAAGTGTGATTTAAATGCCTCTGTATTACTAAGTATTAGTATTAGTTCAAGGCCTAGAGAATAAGCAATTTTTGAATCTCTTATAAAATATAGAATTTGATACCTGGGTGGGTGCAACAATTTGACAAGCGCCATTTTGCAACTTGATGTTTGTTGACCTAAGTATTGAATTCATGGATTTCACACCACAACAGCTGTTCAATTAGATGATACCACCAAGTTAATGATAAGTGAGGATTCATGATAAATTTTGTTTGCTTCTGTTAATTTTTGCTAGAAAGTCAAGAAAATCATTCTGTCTCTATGGCCCTTTAACTATAACTAACATTGATAGAGAAAACCAATGCCTTTAAATATATATATTTTTTTGGTTATATATTAAATATACATGAATGTAATTACATTATGTTGTAATGTAATGAAGTTGTGTGTATCTGTAACATTTGATATGAAATTTATTTATATGAAATTTGATGAGTGGTTAAAGTTAAAGAATACATAATAAAATGCTTCATGAGAATGAATACATTAAGTCTGAGTAAGTGTTGCCATCTATCGGGGATTGGGGTTCTTTTGAATACGAGTATTTCTAGAGAATTTATGTCAACTGAAACTCCCCCTTCCCAAAACAATCTCTGCATCAAAACCCACAAAGAAATCATCACCAGAGTACCGGCTAATAAAAATAATTGAGTCGTAAATATTTACTACTCATAATCTTTATTCTGTGGTTGTTGTTACTTCTCCTTAAGTTTATAATCCTCTTCTGAATGCATTCTCTAAGTGAAAGTGACTAAAGTCCAAGATGCATGTACAACACCGTCATCGAAGTTTTCTGCATGAAAAATGTCAAAATTCTGCCTTCCATAACCTTCAAGGATTGCGACCATGTCAAAACTTCTTTTAGTTTTAGCATACTTTCCTCTCAAAAATTTATTTATTTTTGCTGAGAAACAAAGACTTTCTTGAAATCCTGTCTAGAGAGATAGAATCTAAATCTAGATCAACTTTGTTAAAAAAGAAAAAAAGCCAGCTCTAATTTTCAGCTTCCTACAACAAGTTCCATTGAGAGGGAGATCACTCTTAACGTCATCAGCTAGGTTTGGTTTAATTTTTTTTCACAATTCTACGTCTAAAGAAAGCATAAGAATGTTGCAAAATATCAAAGTTCCGCGGCGCGATTGATCCATTTTTCCAGCGACCGCAGAGCCTGCGGAAAACTACGATGACAGACTACATGTAATAATTAATTAGAATCAGTTCATTTTGGATTTGTTTCTCTATGTATAATACCAGTTGATTGGATTATGTCCCTTGGTATTTAGATATTGATCTGATAATGTATTGACATACACTACAGTCTGCCCTCTCTTATCCGAACACTTCGTTCCCAGCAACTTGTTTGGATTACAGAATTTTACGGATTAGGGAACATTAATAAGAAAAACATTTGTTCCCAGAAAATGTTTCGGATTACAGAGGGCAGACTGTATTAGTGTGGTCATTGAAACACAAACAAAGAAATATGCATCACGGAGTAAAATCAAGACAGTCAACGGAGAATCAATGTCATTCAATGATTTCAGCAGTAGGTTTTGTATACAATACACTCTATAGGACGTCGTTCTCATTCTGTCATCAAAATTGAAGAGTTGATCGTCTTAGTCTTAATCATTACCAGTATCTTACTAAAGTATAATATATGAAGGGGAAAAAGAAACAAAGGAGAATTTTGTGTTACAGATCGAGGTGCAGGTTGGCCCCAAGATAGACTATTTTATATCTCCAAATAAATATAACGTATTGCTACATCTTTACAAGTAGTTCAAAAGCAAGAAGGAAACTTGTACATGGATATTAGCTTTGTTAATAATAATAATAATAAATTTGAAAATCAAAATACTCAAAGGAACAAGAGAGATAGATGTGGTGTGACATTTTTATTTTCAAAAATTTCTTTGCTACGAGTTCATTCACCTTGATGACATTTATACATTGAAATATGATCACTTTTTTTCATGGAAATTTGTCACTTGACATACGTACCGTTGTCTTGATGATTTTTAAATTGAATTTATGGGGTAGGAAAGACTGGGAAAATAACTCGAACCAAGATATCGCGGTGAGCTGAACTTGATGAAACGTCTTATTGAGCAAACTCATCAAGAAGAAATAAAAAGGATGGTAAGGGAGGAGAACGGCAAAGGAAATGGAGGGTATAGAACGAAGCAATTGGGTGAAAATTCTCTATCAGAATCACTAGCTTTGAACACCCGACCAACTAGGAAATGAAACATTTAACGTTAAAGTCTAAAAATCCATTTTACCAGATACAATACGATATAATACAACAAAGTTGTTACAACAGTATTCAATGTATTACATAATAATATATATATTTTATAACATATATCACAGCCAAGGGAAAAGTTTATAGATTCGTAGATTTAATTTCACCATACCACCAGTCCCATTTCTACAAGTACAATGAATCATTAAAAGAAAAATTAAACAGAATCTGATTAAAAATGGAAAAGACCAATTTTTGTTCACCATCCTCATCCTTGTCTTATATTAACCTTGGTATAATTATTAATACCACATATTATATCGATATCGCTTATACCGACATCCCGCATATATTGACTTGATTAACATTAAAAAGTTTCGATGTATTCCTTACATAACAATGGTACAGAAAAACACCATTCATTTATACAGTAGAGCCCAGATATCTCGACGTCTATTATTACTATTAACTCGACTTGATTTGGAATTCCCAACATTTTCTCTCTACAGTATTACTATGTCAACATCCAGTAAGTCAACATTTCCCCCTCTCTTTTCTCGTAAGTCAACATTTCCCCCTCTCTTTTCTCTTAAGTCAACATTTCCCCCTCTCTTTTCTCGTAAGTCAACATTTCCCCCTCTCTTTTCTCTCATGTCGACATGAACTGAAGTGCAAAGTGACATAGAAAGCCTGAACCGATAGTTTTCAGAAAAAGAAAGGCTTAAACTTAAACAAAGAAGATAAAATATGGGACCGCCACGTGGTATTGACTTTAAGCGGATT
The DNA here is from genome assembly GCA_032466395.1 of Aegires albopunctatus. Classification (NCBI taxonomy): domain Eukaryota; kingdom Metazoa; phylum Mollusca; class Gastropoda; order Nudibranchia; family Aegiretidae; genus Aegires; species Aegires albopunctatus. Next base: position 343 of record JASKDV010145715.1, on the reverse strand, counting down.
TCACTGAATAGGAAAATGCAAGGGTGTCACAGGCCAGTGACCATTTGTACAGGTGGCCATTATGTATAAGGCTGGTTGGATTGTCCTATCTTCATGATGTTAACAAATCTTACTGCACCCATCATGTCCAAACATCCGTTCCTTCCTATATATATGTATGTGTGTGTGTGAGTGTACAAGAATTGATTCAATTTGAAACATTGCAAGAAGGAATAGGTTAATGAGGGCTTTTCTTTTCTATTCTTCAAAGGGCACCAAAGATCATAAAAACAAACGAGAGAGAGAGAGAGAGAGAGAGAGAGAGAGAGAGAGAGAGAGAGAGAGAGAGAGAGAGAGAGAGAGA
>JASKDV010145604.1:0-13930 GCA_032466395.1 Aegires albopunctatus | reverse complement strand
AGAGAGAGAGAGAGAGAGAGAGAGAGAGAGAGAGAGAGAGAGAGAGGTAGGTAGGTGGGGTAAAGGTATGAAAGGTAATAAATATTAATATAATGATACGTTTCTGATTGGAGATTGTTTGGCAAAGTGCCAATCTTTTTTAAGACATCACGCAATTCTTCGACAGTTAATTCAATGACAATAGATTTTTTCCAAAAACGTCTGGTCTATAAAAGGATTATAAGGGTACTCGCGCCCACTTCTCCCAGACCAAATGCCAATTTAACTTTGATTTCTCCTCTATGTTGGACAGACGGAAGTTTTATTTTCGTGCGTTTTTACATTTTGTGTCTATGGATTTTCACCCTCCTTCTTTGTCCTTTAGCTTGTCAGTCTAGTACTGTTTATTAAGCCCAGTTCCAGACTTAAAACGGAAATACACGCTGGAAGGTTGTGAGCACGGTCTCCATAGCTCTAACCAGAACATACATCTCATGAGTGATGACAGGATTTGTTAGTTTTGGTAGGAATATTCGCTTACGTTAATTTTCGTTGGGAATATTTTCAAGACGTATAGTGACAAGGTAGAAGACTAAAACACGCAGGAAGAGAGTTATTGCCTGTCATATTTCAAATAAATTGTACACGGTGCAAACTTGGTTTTTTAAGTGATATGTAAGCGCAATCCCTTTCTCTTGGAGGATTTGCCATTACATTATCATAATTATTATTATGCGATTATAAATGAAACGACTATTTTCTATAAAGCGACCGTTGGTCAAATTGATGTTCGTGTGGGTGGGGTGGTCTTTCAAATTACAGTAAGGGAAAAAAAATTGATATTTCAGAAGGGCTCAAGCATTAAAAATCAATTTATTATTTCCATCTTCTATGTTGTGATGTTCACCAAGGAGAAAGAAATAGAGAGAGAAAGAGAGAGAGAGAGAGAGAGAGAGAGAGAGAGAGAGAGAGAGAGAAAGAGAGAGAGAGAGAGATACAAGAGATATGGAATATGATTAACAAGCAGAAGACAAAGTATCCTAGCACCATGTGCTGTTTGTGCCAAAAATACAAAACTACTTGTAACTAAGACTACATTACAGTAATTACATCCTATAAATAAGTCTCTGATCTGGTTGAATCTTCTTATTTATCCATGTTGGTGCATAAATGGAATTACTGAATGAACGAAAGAACTTGTTTATTTTTATATTTATCATAATCACCACTTATATTTAAACCTTTCTGACATATTATTGGTGACGATAGCTATACTACATGATCTTACAGGCAGCACATATCTGGATCAAAAGATGAAAAGACGATTTTTCTTGATCCAGCATGTTCTAAGACAATTTTGAGAATTCCATCGATGTAACAATTTGGCTCAAAGTAATTGTCTATTTCCATTATCCCAGTCTGAAAGAATAGCAACAAAATGACGAGTCTAAAATGATGGTTACTCTGCTATGCTACGTTGTTTTTTTTGTTTTTTTTCTACATTTCAACCTCAATGGCTTAGATGGTTCTTATGGTTATAATCTTATCTGACTAAGGATCCCCAACATATGTGAATGTTGAATTTGAAGCTTCTATTGCTGTACAAATAGTTCTCAAGAAGATAACAATAATGTTAAAATTAATGCCAATCCTCTATAAAAATAATTTGTATTTTCTCTTGATATTGGAGTCCTGGTTGAGTGGTTAGGGAGGTCGGGTTTCATTTGAAAGGCCGCGAGTTTGATTCCTGCTGGCATTTGGTCCAAAATTGGAAGGTTGGGAAAGTCTCTTAACATTCATTTTCCTCGGCATAGATCCTAAAGAAAAAATTTCCCCTAGGGATAAATAAAGAGAATTCTATCTTTATCTTTTTATTTAGATCAAATATTTAAACCCTGAAATCCAAATATACCAACCAGACCAAATGATATAATAACACACTGATACCTCCACCCTCCCTCCCTTTTCAGGTTGTTAAAAAAAAAAAAGGGGGAAAATGCATTACTCTTGAGCTTATCACACCTCCATTTGTACTTACTGACAACATTTGGGGATACTTGATTTCTATATTAAAACCAAGTCTTTCATCAGCTTCTCTAAGGCAATCCGCAAGTGTTGGAAAAGCGATGGAATAATTGTCAGAAAGGATATCATCAGATATCTCTGTGGAAATAAAACCATTAAAAGGATGTAGAGGCCATCATTTTGCTGAGAAATAAAATATAATTCGAGGTAGCAAAAGAAAGGACTTAGCCAAATTTGTAAAAACTAATTTATACAATGTAAAAATGTTACTTCAAAAAAATAAAAAATAAATTTGATACAGAATAAAGAGACCATTGACAAAATATAGAATCTATATGGATGAAACAGTTTACAAAGATTCAAACGAAGATGTATATAATTAATGATTTCAATAGATGAAATTGAATTAAAAACAATGAATGCCGTGAAAACGGCAATGCTTTTAATTTCTTTGCAGAACAAAGGTAGAAGAGTGCTATGCGCCGTATATAAAATGCTCCCAAAAGTCTTTGATATACTTTGTCCCTCTTCCCCACTGCCTTGACTTTAACATTTGAATATCCTACCAAGGCTAAGGTAGCCTCCCCACCAAAAAAACTCCAAACAAACAACGAAGAACAAAAAAAACACAAAACCAACAAAGGAACAAAAAAACAAAACAAAGAACAAACACAAAATCAATTTAAAAAGACCCAAACAAACAAACAAACCCTCAAAACACTCCCATGACCATACAATGATAAATTAAGTTAGAATCGAAAGAAAGGCTTTCAATAAAAAATAACATACAGAATATTAGATAAAATCCTTTGATCTGATGCTCTATTACAAGAAATTAAATATTTTAATATATCAACATCTGTAATATACTACAATTGATTTTAAACATTCCCCCATCCTTCCCATTTCAACCTTCAATGGGTACCCTATTTAAAACATATTTTTAAGATGAAATTATAACAATTGTGTTGTTTTGAATTCAGCACCAAATGCTATGATAAGTTGCCTCATATTATATTAATTTACATTCATACAGCAACTGTACAAAATTCACTTAATCCATCTATTAGTTGTAAAATCAATTCTTTGGTAATGGAAATTGAGCTTCCGATAGAAATATAAAAATAAAGTATGCAGTTGCAAGTTAGATATGTGCATGGATTAGATCATAAATTGAGATAATGCCACAGTTGAGTTAATAAAATGGTAAAAACACAAATTATTAGAATAACTTAATGAATAAATGGCATAGACAAAACTAAACTGTAACCTTTGTAATGGTTTTTAAACTATCTTACCTTCATCAGACAAAAATAGAAAGAACTACTTGAGAGAGTAGAGTTGCAGACATTGTATTTGACCTTCTAGATTTATATTTATTTTCTTCTCTCTAGCTCAACATATAAGGTGAAACAGAAAATAATAATAATGTAACATACATAAAAACAGAAAATGTAGACAAAACAATTACGTTCAAGAATACTACACCCTTCCCAGTAAAATACAATGTACCAGAAACGAAATAAGAGGAATGAGAAATATTAAAGTAAAGAATAATATTTTAAAAGCAATTTAATAAACAACTCATCTTTGTTGATGAAATCATTGGCATCTGTGTGGAGATTACAATCATATATACCTACTTCTTAATATTTGAAACGTTAATAATAATTTAACAATTTTACAATATTTCCCAGATTGATCAAGACAGAGGTTTTCATCAGATTCCCATGGTTCCATCAACTATCGTTAAAACTGCAAAATTACCCTTGCTGGTCTTTGGGAATTCATAAGCATCCCTTTGGCCTCAAAAATGTTGCACAAGCATTTTAATACCTCATGGATGGAATACCAAGGAGAGCTCCTTTTGTTTTTGTTTATGTTAATGACATCCTAGAAGCCAGCCATTCTCACCATGTACATTGTGAAAACATGTGAAATAACTTCAATCTGCTTTCTTCTTTCTGCCAACAGACCTTCAGCACCGAAGCACTTGATTTTCTCAGACAAGGTCCCCTGCGGGATCAAATAGTAACTGAACCACTCACTAACTACTTAAGTTAGTTTACCCCTTTTCAAGCATATCAAGTTTATTGTTAGATCAAAGCCCCCAACAAGAGTAAGCCCTAAGAGATTATGAATAAAACCATGCAATCAATTTCAACTTTCTATACAGGATTACTCAAAGTCAAAGTTCATTACACAAGTCCTAAGTGAGGTCTTCTTTTAAATAATAGACTTAAACCTAATTGATGCCTGTTACATGATGATAGTTAAGCATGTCATCATCAAGGGACTAAAGATTAATTTGTGTTCCTTAATGGATGACAGCTAGGAAAAATAAAATCAAAAGGATATTTTCAATTTATCATGTAATTTGTTATATATAGAATAATCTGTGAAGAGAACTTAAAGCCCAACTAAGGGCTTTGTCCCAACATTGTCAGTATAGTAGGCCCTCTTGGTCATTGTTCAATTAACACACTGTTCTGATGAACCACCTATTTTAAGTTTATGAATCATAAATGGGGGTATTCACAAATCCAAAAGTCTGCTTCTCCTTTTTCTCCCTTATTTCCTACATCATTTGCATGCTCTTAGTTCATGCACCTTTAAAAAACGGTAACAAGTAAAAACAAAAAGGAAGCATCTGGAGATTACATCACGTGTTGGGCAATCTTAACCAAATGTGAAAAAACAACAACCCAACAATTCTAAAGTATTAATTCTTACAAGCAACTATTATGATTTAAAAACTACGGTAGTTACAAAAAGTGGTAAATTACTAAAATGAATAGAAACTAATTCCCAACCAGTGGATTTTGTAGTAATTGATTACTGGTAAGAATTGGAAAGGTTGTTAGATTATAAAGATGCATGCATTTTAGTTTTGATCTCAAAGTGCCCTACACCACACAGTACTTACTGACATGATGTGAGCCTGCTGCAAATAACTGAAAATAAAGTTTCACAGGGATTCTCTATTGTAACACACATTTTCAGGTAAGTTTAGTCAAGGAAAGAAGAAATACAGAAATAAACATAATTCAAACCACCCAAAACAAAAAAACTTCAAAAAAACAACAACAACAACCCAACCTGAAATAGCCAAAACTATGAACACAACGGAATAGAAAAAAAAAAGCACACAAAAACCCAAATAAACAATTTAGTAAACATAAATATCATCTTATTTCATAGAACAAGAAGAGGATGTAAGTGATCATCCAAAATAAACTCAAAGCAACATCAAACAAGAAATGAGCCTAACAATGATTGTCAGAAAAAAAAGAAAAGGAAAAAAAAAAAACCAACAAAACAGTTCAGTTCATCTTTTATTTCCACTTACACCCCCCCCCCCCCCAAATCCCATAAAGATACAAAGACAAAGGCAACTAAGACAATCGTCAATTCAAAACAGATTCAACCAAGGAAAAAATAGTGCAAAACAATACTATCATACCAGAATTTCCTTCCATTTCATCAATCTAGAAATAGATACGACTCATGAGACTTTCTTGCTATTAAATGTTAGGAAAACAAATATAGGTCTAACTGCAAGTTATAATTTTTCAACACATTTCAATGTTTACGAGTAATCTAGCTAGGATTTAATAAGTAAATAATTAACACTCTAAGGAACATGCAACGAATGATCTAGATGATGTCAGTCCTTGATGGTTTTGTTGGTGATTGCAATTCTTGTGAACATGATTATAGTTACGATGTATCTGGTCCATTAAAATGAACTCTGCTCATGGGTTAATCAGCTTCCATTACTAAAAATGTGAAGCTGACTATGGTCCAGCCTTTCTGGTTAAATAACAAGTGGAATGTTCCAGATAGCTAAAAACAATTCAAGCACCATCTCACTAACTGTCTAAAACTTAAATCACAAGCAATGCCCAATGATCCTGAATAAAGTGCAGATGACGTCTACACCAACAGTGCAAAGAGAGTGGAATGATTTGGAGTTCATTTGTGAGGACCCAGCATTATCTTTCAATTTCAAGACGACTAAATTGTTTTGACAAAATCTGATAAAACTGCAACTACCTTTATATATTAAGAAGAGCTATAAAAATACCAAATTTCATTGACCTATAACTTTAAGATTAACCACCGCATTTGAATAAAATATAACATGGTATGAATTTGTAGGAATTTAATACACCAGTGGAAGTTTCATTTAAACAACAAAGCAAGCAACAAGATACCACATATGTAAAGCAAGCTAAAAAATTTAATATCCAGTAGCACAGCTTTGCATATGGTCAAATACCTTATAAATATAAGAGATATATATGTGTCCAAGAGATCTTTTCTTTTAGATTTAGCTTTAGTGAAATGGATATATTTATGATACATAATTGATTTGTATAGTGACTTACTTATAATTGAATAAAGTCAAGTATTCTTTTGAGTATTGAGAGACACTGCAGGCAGAAGAATATGTATTTTCTTGAGACATAACAACATACCATATGAGAAAAAAACCCAACCTAAAACCAAAACCATTTAACAAAACTCATAAAATTATGAAGGATGAATGACCATTAGTATTGACTGATCCTAACCTAATGGACAATATCCTTTAGACCTCCTAATCAACAAATGCATGCTTTTAATGGGCATATGCTTTAAAAATGTGGTTTTCTAAATAAATATAAAAAAATTACTTAAAACAAAGCAGAGCTCCAACCCAAAGAGCTGAGTGGGAGTGAGATTCAAACCAACTGAGCGTGAGATTTACTGCTCTTGGCGTGAGACGAATTTGTACCCCATTTTCAATTTGCTTCCTAGAACATTTATAGTATTGAAACGCAAAAATTTGAGTTGTGTTTTACTACATTGTGTTTCTGTGTTCAAAATGGCCAAAACTACAATGTTAAGTCTTATGGAATGGCTAACCAACTGCCTGAAAATTGAAGTACAGCTATTATACAAAAAAAAAAAAAAAATAAGAACAAAAATTAAGGAAGCCCAATGAGTGCTCTAGGTCCAAAAGCCTTTAATTCAGTGTTGCAGTTAGTGTTTGTTTTTTACTCATCGGCCGCACGACATACTTTGGTTCCTGCTATGAAATTAATGCAAACTCTATGAAAACTATTATTACAAGCCTAAAATAAAATTTAAAAAATCAACAACAAAAAATCACAACATGCTTGTTTGGGTTGGCAGGTGTGATAAAAAATCAAACTAAGCATTTATAAAATGAAAACTTAATGCATTGATTGACATCGAAGATTAGGCATGTGGCACATTATCCTATTCCTTTGGGGGAAATCTTTGAAACAAAGACAACAACCATAGCTAAGACACCAAAACTATAACTGAACCAAAAAAAATAAGTGTGCAAACAAGGTTGTCATCCAAAACAATGAGTGGGAAATAATACCTAGTTGGGCGTGTCAACTTTTGCCATTACAAGACAATACAATAATAGGGACAATATCTTATTTTGTCAGAACAAATTCTCTGATTCGTGCAGATCACAGGAAATTATCAAACCTCTGAATCTGAATGAATTTAACCATGCTTTATAAGCTTCTCTAATACTTCCACCAACAGGTCCATAAAAGATCCCATGATCCTTAGATAAATGGCAGTCCTTAAAACATTAATGCAAAAATATCACAATAAGACAAAAATAGTTTGTGTCATCATGAACCTAAAGGCATGAAATGTCTGAAACATGATTGCTAATATAAGTTTGGAAAAATTCAATGCTGATATATAATGTGACCCAAAGTCTAAAAAGATGTACAGAAAAACAATGTTAAGTGTTATACCCAATTTAATACCATAATAAAATGTCCAAATATCACCTATTCATACCTATCTCTCAACACGATAAGATGTAATAAAATCACTAAATTTCTAAATTTCATTGATCCCGCAAGGAATGCCCAGTCTCCCCCAATCCAATAGCAAAACCCATTCAAGGAGTAAAAATGCAATAAATTAGATGGATTGTAAGAATGGTAAGTACATATAATTATGCTATCCATGATATTTGCAGTCAACAAGGACAAGGAACGTACCGTCAGAGACTGTAATTGTGTTAATGTGAGATCCTGTACATCGACTTTGTGATAATCATGTTCTTGCTGTGAACTTGAAGGGATTTCCTGCTGATGAAAGAGAAAACTGAAGTCATATACCTATTACTAAAAGGCAGATCCTATCTTTAAAAAATATAGCTAAAGGGAGATTATTGTGCTTCTTTGGCTCAATTAAATTTTTGCTTTCTCGCACAGATTGACTGACAGTGACAGGTCTAAAAAATATGTAATTGCATTTGGTAGATTGATATATGGGTAACTTAGTGTTATTTAACAAAATCAAAGCGCTTTTCTGCTTAAGAAACCAAAATAAGCAAGACAAATTTTTGATAAAAAAATTGAAACAAACTATCGGCATGGCTTGATTTTGGGAGGTCGTCTACAAACCAGAGGTTTTGTTTTGATTTCTGGCTGAACTCTCTACGCGAATAGCCTTTAGAAATCCCAAATGATCATTTTTCAAATGTGATCTCTCAGTAAGGTTGCGATTACATGGCAGAATGATCCAGATTTGTTCAGGAGAAAAGTGATACGTACTACATGCAACCAGTTACTCCATCATGGCTTTTAACTTAGGTCTATTACATACACTAATAGATTCAATAACAGCAACACAAGTTGGTGTGAGTGAAATGAATGCATAATTAATAAGGCAAATTACAACTATTTTTTTCAAGAAAAATAGTTTTGTCATCATAATACAACCGGAATCTCTGTAGGTCTAGATCAGATCAGTCTTACTGAATTCTGTTATGATTCATGGTGGGTAATTTTCATGGACAGTGTTTTGCAATGCAGTACCAGTGCGAACGAAGGCACTGTAAGTGGCGTGCAATTGGTGTTACCGCTTCCAATATTGTAATTTTGTATTCAGCATTCTATTCAGGAAAACTATTGATCTAGCTTACCGGGTACAATAAATCAATAATACAATTAATAGATGTAGCATAATTCTTTCCCACGATGACATGAGTATTCAACTAGTAACTATAAATGAAAATTGTCCAAATACAATATCATGGCAGTCTATTGTTTGAAGAATTTCATCACTTTATGGTTATGTTTAACTGCTGTTAAGAAAATGACAAAGTAAGCACAGCAAAGCAAAATAATCCCCCCCCCCCCCCCCAACAAAAAACAACAACCTTGAAAGGAGGTGTATAAGGTATGTGTGTGGGGGCATGGGAAAGGGAAGAAAAGATGCTATAATTTTACTACTTTCAATATTCTTAAAAACCTTTTGCTGCACATATGTCCACTGATGTGAATAATGAATGGGTATGACAATTACTTTTTGAAGAATGAAGGAGAATGATTAATTTTTGACTGACAAATGGTTAATTTTAGACAGACTGAATACTCAACCATAATGCTATTTTCACTTACATCAATTTCATAGGAATATCAATTTTTACATGTCAATTATAAGGAAAAATTTTCTTATGTATTATAGAAGGACTAGATCTAACATTCATTAATCCATATAGGGATTTTCAGTTTTGTCTGAAAATGAAAATACTCACAGTTGAACAAGCAATCTTGATAGAAAAATCATGGTAAACAACAGGATATAAATCTTTAGTCATCAAGACATCAAACTCAACACAATCCGCTCCCTGAAAGATAATTGATGGTGTTATTTAATAATGGTGGACGGGAGGGATGACCCTCCTAAGGCCTAAGACTAGCTGGTCTCCAGGTCTATTTGCTTACGTATATTGCTGATTAGAGGACATGAAAGAATACAAGTCTGATTCTAGCAATATTAAAGTTAGAGAATTAATGATTCAAGGAAACAAGTAGAATTGCACTGTGATCTGGAATATAGAACATAGACATTGCCTGCCTGCAATGAACTAAAATTCAAAATGGTCTCCACCTAAACATTGAAATCTGTTGCCCGTTAACTTTAAAAGTAGATTGTGCCCACGGTCTTGAATTTATATGGAATAAAAAGTGGAATTAATCAATTCATAGAGTATGGCAAATTAGTGACAGTATAGCCATATTATAGCTAATTTCAATAATAAACACATAATATCAATTGTTAATGTATGCGGCCCAACAAAATCATGGATTGCTCATGATTTGAAATGCTATATGACAATGACATACTGAACATACTTGGCACACAATTGAAAACTATAACAGCACTCATACTGTGTGGCAATTGTAACACAAAGATGGGGACAAAAAGAAATCAAATCTTAACTAAGAAAGTATTCATGGAAAAAATAAATTGCCATAGACAATTTTTGGTCAATTTCTGTGTTTCCTATGGATTATATATTACAAACTCTTCCTTCAAACAGAGTCTGAAACCAGAGATATAACAAAACTGGTGAGAGAATCCCAATTAACAATCAGACAGAATAAGTCGTTATCAGTGACGTTTAATGTAAGAAATTTCTAGAAATGCACTTTACTATAGTGGTCCACTGACCTATTCAGATCAAAGACTAGTGATTGTCAAATTCAATTTAAAAAGACTTAAATCTAACACGATAATTAAAACACCAAACCATCCAAACGAAAATTATAGTAACCGGTATCTAAAGTTTTTAAGTTAAGTAATGAAGATGCATGTACAGCCACAGTCACTATAATCTGGACACGTCCGTTATCCACTATTTGTCTGGATTACAGAACCATTTGGTTAATAGAATCATTGGTCAACGTCAAAATGCACAGCTTCGTTGTTAGACCTCAGTGCTCCGCCACAACCCTTTTCACATACAGTGCAAGCCGGTTAATCATTTCGATTACTGGTAAACGGTATTCCAATTAAGCGGTGCCTATATTAGAACAATATTTCAGTGTACGTCATATGTACTCAATAACCTTGGATCGTTCACTATCATTGTGTTACCTCATTCACATGATCATGACATTCATGTAGATCTAGCCCCACCCAAGCATGGCCTTGATCATAGACACCACCTAAATCTTAACACCTGATAATTGATAGGAATGCCTATAGTGATTTTCTTCTTCCAATGTTACTTTTCTAGATTATAGTCGAGGACCAGTTCAATACCGTTCCAATTAACTGGCAAGCGTTCCGATTAACCAGTATAATTTATATAGGAGGAATTTTTCCCAGACAAATCATTCTAATTACGCAGCGGTTCTGAATACCAGCTTGCACTATATTATGGTTGAGAGGGTTGTGGCTCGTCGCGCCTTCGGTTTCATCACCCCCCCATTTGACTATTGTCTGGGTGGGCAGTGCTTCTTCGAATCAGAGATTTGTTCTGACAATCAACCACTTGACAAGCATGATTATGATGATAATGGCTGCTAATAGATCAGTGTCCAGGGAGGGAGTGGAGAGACAACGAAGAGAGAAGGAGAGGGAGACAGAGGGAGGGAGGGGGAGGGAGAGGGAGAGTATGAACTGAGGTAAGGAAGAGGGTGGAGCTTAAGTGATTAACTCGCCCGTCTATTTCACATGCGTACGACACAATGAGAGCGTCTTCATGTCATTGTACCAGGTGGGCGATGATGGTTAAATTTCAATGAGGCCGGTCAGCCATCTATCGTTCACTATCATTGTGTTACCTCATTCACATGATCATGACATTCATGTAGATCTAGCCACAACCAAGCACGGCTTATCCGAGCACAGTTTTGATCATAGACACGACCTAAATCTAAACACCTGATAATTGATAGGAATGCTTATAGCGATTTTCTCCTTCCAATGTTACTTTTCTAGATGTTAGCCGAGGACCGGTTCCATACCGTTCCAATTAACCAGCGGGCGTTCCAATCAACCAGTATAAAATATATAGGAAGAATTCTGTCTCAGACGAATCTTTCCAATTAAGCAAGCAACGGTTCCGATTAACCGGCTTTCCGAATACCGGCTTGCACTGTATCAAGAAAAACATTCAAGAGAAATGCAACGATGAATTAGATATGAAAGCCTTTAGCATAAACTCCCTTCCAAACCATGCACACATATTCATAAATAGCCTACACAGTCAGAGATATGAAAACCCAAAAGTGCTAGATGATGAACAAAAGTTGTCACATGCAAAAACAATGCAAAAACAATTGTCTATAAACCTTTCAGGATATTGCACACTTCCTTAGTCGCCTCTTATGACAAGTGTGGGGAGTACTGGCATTGTGACTATTCTACCTCTAGGTTGAGGATCCGTTAACCACACAAGAAACTCTTTGAGAAGACAATGAACTTCTATTGTCTTTGACCATACTCCAAAATAGACAACGACTCTTTCGACACATCTTAGGCTTGACAAAAATGTACCAAGTAAAAAAGCAATGACAAATTACTTTAGTGAGCAGATGAAAAAGCGGCGAGATAGACCGAGCACAACAATTCTTATGACTGAAACATGACTTAAAAAAGGTAGAAGATCCTTTCAACACACTAAATGACCTAGAGGAGCTACGTGATAGGGTACAAAACAATTGGAAGCATTTCACAGCAGTGATATATATATATATATATATACCAAACAGCCCAGGCCGAAAAGTCAGATGACTGGTAAGGGGGCTGACGGACCTTAAGTCAAATAAGTCATTGTATAATCAATATCATAGGCCCTCAGGAAAAACCAATGGCAATTATACCTTGAAGGAAAGCAAAAATCAGCATGAGCAATCACCCAATATTTCAGAATGAGAGAGGTATGAGTTCTACTTTAGGCAACTGTAAAACTATGTAAACCACAACCTTTGACACATTAAAGAATTGATAGCCATTTATACTCATTCTTTTCAGGCAGCATTCTACTATAAAACTTCCTTTCCAAGCAATTAAGACAAAGAAAATGGTGATGAATTTAAATCAAGCTTAAAATACTTGCATATTCAGAAAATAAGCTCCGACCCATACCAATCACATACAAAATACGCACATTATGTCCAATGTATATTCACATTCTGAAGCTGTGACAGTATGTGTATGGATTGGATCTTTAATTAATAATGTTAACATAATGCTAGCCATTACTGATGATGTGAACTAAATATCATTTTAAATGAACAACTAAATATTATTGTACAAATTTTAATCATGAACAACTAAATAGTATTGTAAAAATTAATAACTAAATATTATTGTAAAAATAAAACATATTCTTACATGATCAGCAGCCTCCTTGAACGATGCTAATGTGTTCTCCCTCATGTAATTTACCCTGAAAGAACAGAAAATATTAAGAATTAAGATTACAAATTTCAATAAATAATGATTAATGAATATCTTTTGATGGAAAATGCAAAGCTATAATTGATGCAAATATGTCAGAAGTATAATTATTCCTCTCAAAAGGGAAATTATGTTGAAATATAATTTTTGCAAATAATAAAACACTGAATAGAATTTTCAGTCAAACTTACACAGAATAAGATTCACCGAGACCCCGATGACCAATGTCTAAGGATGGCTGTCCCCACTGACCCCTGTTCCAATAAGATGCAAAGCTGGAGTCCATTGGATGGGTGACGTCAGGGAGAGATCGAATAATCAGAGTGTCAACTAAAGATAATATGGAAAAAAGGAAAAAATAAATAAAAAACACCATAAGAATATATCTCGATGAATTGCAAGTTGTAGTGATGATCAATGATAAAATAAGAGAGAATTTCTCTATTCAAAAATCAAAAAGCCTGACTAACTAAATGGTTCGTGCCAATGAAGAAAAATCTGAACCAATGGCTTCATTAGTTGTTAAATATTAGAGTCATATTTATTTTTATCTCTCTCAAGAAGAGAGGAAGGAAGCAATCTGTGTGTGTGAGAGTGTGTATTTGAGTGTCAGAGAGAGAGAGAGAGAGAGAGAGAGAGAGAGAGAGAGAGAGAGAGAGAGAGAGAGAGAGAGAGAGAG
>JASKDV010145493.1:0-13930 GCA_032466395.1 Aegires albopunctatus | reverse complement strand
CCCCCCCCCCCCCCCCCCCCCCCCCCCCCCCCCCCCCCCCCCCCCCCCCCCCCCCCCCCCCCCCCCCCCCCCCTTGGTACAACAATTTTAATTAAAAAGTGCTTTCCCCTTCACTGTTATTCAGCATTTTTACATGTACATGTATTCAATTTGATCAAATCAAATGAATACAAGTAGCATGCTAATTCATTGACATGTACCTTTCATTAACGAGAATATTTTTTTTTTTTTTTTTTTTTTAAATATAAGGGCATATTGATTAGTTCGATTACTTTAAATCACATTTTAAAAAAATCAATTTGACTGTCTGCTCACAGTTGAGAGAAATTAAATACATGTACATGTCATACAATGTTATTAAAAATACAAAACAAAACGCATTTGGCAAACATGAACGAACAACTTTGATCACGGTGCTTGTTGTATAACCGTAAGGCGTCTCTCATTTACATACATGTAGATCTATTTGAAACCAATTGGATGTCCTCTCCTTTTCTAAGTTTATATGACAGAAGCTTAGCGTACATCATTCTATTTCGTCTGTCAATATGGAACCGCTTTGCAAACAGATTGCGAATCTTTCAGCAGATCGTGTCTGTAATTAGCTGATTTTAATTAAGAAAGAAAGGAAAAAAAAAAGATGAGGAAGAGACTAGACTTCCTGTCGTAGGCGTCCACAGTGTGGATACACATAACATATTCCGATGAGAAAGCTTTATAATATAAACAGATATGAATCAAACTTATGTGTGTACCTGTGAATGTCTGTGTGTGTGCGCGTGTGTGTGTGTGTGTGTGTGTCTGTGTGTGTGTGTGTGTGTCTATGCGTGTTGGTTGTATTTGTGTGGCATCGTGGTCTAGTGGTAGATATTCATTTTGGGCTGGAGATCGAAAGGTCCCAGGTTCGAATCCCGGTTGGGCGCGAGGTTGAGTAAAGTTCCTGGGAAAGACTCTTTACATGCATTTCCTCACCATACCCATGTGTAAAATGGGTACCTGATTGACGTGGTAGAGTAAGAGCTTGTCAGTATGCTAGAGATCAGCGCCTTGCCAGTACATCCAGTGACACTGGGGTCTGATTCTCATTTTCAGCTCATAGATTTTCCTTGAGCCTAATTTATGTGAATGTTTTCGTTTAGACATGGAATAAATTATATTTTCTCTTGAAAAAAAATGAAATCAGTCGCATTTCAAATTAGGAGTGGTCTTTTTACATTAGATTTGGTGGTTCTGCGTCACTGGGGTACATTGACTAATTGCAGGTGGCGGCATGTTTGAGTTTGAGAATATTTTTGTCCAAAAAACCGGAGAATTCTATTTGCCCTTCTTCATTACTTACTTACTTTCTTACTCTCCTCCAGTACCGTCAGGAACATAGGGTAGAGAGGAGAGTTCGCCATTCCTTCTGGTCTTGTGACTTCTCCATCAGGATGATATCTGAGATTTTGGTTTCTCTACCCCCTTCTTTATACTGCTGCAACAATTCATAGCTCTTGATTTATATATTATATTTTCCGTCTTGTTTAGTCGCGTTCTCTCCATTCTTAGAGCAGGTTGTTGTTGTTTTTTTGCTTATCAAAAGGCTAAATTTATATTATGAAGTGTGTAGGAAGACTACATGTAGATACATTGATATACAGAAAGATAGATAAAATAAGTAGATACAAAGAATAACCTATGTCTTCATCATCATCATGTGCCGAGTCTGTTGCAGACATTGGCGATCATGTCTTTCCAGTTCCAGTCTCCGCTGTTGTCTGCCATTCTGATAAAGTCGCCGACTGTCATGGTCCCCTGGTTACAGACGGTTTTTAGATTCTTGAGGTACGTCATCCTCTGCCTCTCTTCCCTTCAATCTTTCCGGAGAAGACACTTTTAACCAGACCATCATCCCTTATTATGTGGCCAAGGAATTGGAGCTGTCTCTTTCTAATTAACATCAGCATACTTTGTTTTGTTTTACCGACCTTTTCTAGGACCCTCTCATTGCTAATTTTCTTTGTCCATGAGATAACCAACATTGTAGTGTACAATACATCCATATCTCTGTAGCTTCTAAACGTCTCTCACTTTCTTTGTCTAGCGTCCAACACTCTCAGCCATTAAGAAGTATTGGCCATACATATGTTTCTATGAAGTCCATCTTTGTTTTCGGACTTATGTTCCTGTTTTTAAAAACAGCTTTGTCTTGGGATTATTATTTTTTAATGCGGTTCACAATTGAAACTAAATTCATGTACATGATATTAGAAAGGTTCTATTGAAGTTCATGATGTAATATATATATCTTTTCAAGCTTGCTCCATGTGAACCCCATCTCTCTGTCAATACATCTTTTCCAAATCTTCCGTGGCCTGCCTCTGCCTCGCACTACCTGTTGATTCCTTTTTGATATACTGGCACGTGTATGTATCATAGTACATTTATTATTTTATATCCTGTTTATTTTCACTATCGATACACTATAAATATAATATAAACATGTAGTATGTAGTTCCCACTTCCAGTATTTGCGAGTGGATATGATGCATCCCTTCATGGAAGGTTGAAAATGAAGCTCAGCTCTGCTGTGAATTATATACAAAACATCAATAATGATTTACTACCAACTACCAGTGCATCATGATAATCTTAGTAATGGATCTCCTCTTTACTTTTTTAAGAGTAATATGAATAGACCTATGAAACAAAGTGAGATAAAGACAGTGACAAAATCTTACAATATCTTAGACAAAGCGTGGGGCAGCTATTTGTTGATACTAATATGGCTGTGCCCATTGAGGCAACGCTCTTGCACCCCGAAATGGTATTATTTTGGTATCTTTGTATATAAAATTGATGGTCTCTACCTTGTAAAGGCATTGAACAGGAACTTCCATGGAAGTGCACAATTAAAAAAATAATAATTTTTTTAAATACTCATAAGGGAGAGTCCACAAGGTGAGACATGATGACCCATTCGTATCAGTTGATTCAGGCATAAATAGGCACCTAGCCATTAAGAAGACAGCGTTGTCCATGTATATCCATAAAGTGCAATTGTGCTTAAGTGAAAGTGTCCTATGTGTTCTGTGTTGCTACTGTCAGTCACGAGATTATGATAGTCATCGTAGCACTTTAAACATGACTCAGCCAAGTAAATGAGCACTAAATAAGAGTCATTTTAACTTTATCACATGGAGTAATTGTAATTTGTGGAGGAAAAATTAAAAAAAATAAAAACTCATAAGGATGTCAACTGTATGTGTTTATTAAAAATGGATGTATGGGTTTATTCTTAAACACTTTATTTACAACATGTTCATGTATGTTACAAAAGGAAGTTAATTGACAAGACTTAACATAATAGATGCAATGCAAGTACAATGAATTGCAGAGACTTATGAATGAGAACATTCAAAGTATACATACATATGAAATCAATGGTACATTTTTTTCTTCCTCTCTTCAACTGTATTTCATGACAGTAAGGGCCTTACAATTTTGTGCAGTAGACAGTCGCATTCCTATTTCCATTGGCAGCATTTCATCCTATCCGTTAAATGGTTGTTCTACTAAAAAAATCGATGTGCGGCAAAGCACTTAAATATTCCCCTGGCACAATTCAACACGTTTTTAATGTCATTGCTTTACAAATATCTCCAAGATTTGAATTACAATAAAAATTCATAATCAAAATTCCCAGGATGCACCAGTTTTGGAAGTTCTTGAAGTTAAATTAAACTTGAACATAAGCAAAAGGATTCTTTTTTCTTTTTCACACCTTTTAATCTAAAATAAAAAATACCTTGAGAAACTCTGATTGTATGCAAGGCTCAAAGTGTATCATGAAAGATGGGATTTTGTTGAGGTTGAAGTGAGTAATTACCTGTATTGGTACTTTGAAATTGTAAAGCATTGTGTACATCTAATACTAATAGTCTTGAAAGGAGTGAGCACTCTAGACATGATTATAAGTGTCATTATTACCATTATTATTATTATCACTAGCTGACCTTTTGCAGCGTTAATTGCAATGATTAAAGATATAAAATAAAAAATCTGAAAAAAAGCTTCAACGATATTAAACATAGAAAGGGAAGTGAAAGTGAAAGTAGGTTGGGCTTGCTCTGAGGTGAATGGACTGTTTAAGATAAGATCATTTATAGACATGTCTATTGTCAATGAGATTATTCACCTTAGGAAGATACATGTACTACTATTTCAAAATTGTGGACGCAGTCAGATTTTCTGATGGTGTCATTTTAAAGTCTTAACAATTTAAAATAATGCATATTTGTCTCATACATTTATTAAAAGGTATTTGATTTGATAATTATTATTATATTCACCATCATTATCACTATAACATTCCGTATCACATTCATATTAGAGAAACAAATTCAATATTTGGTTTCAGATACACTTCACAACACATTCACATGCTGTCAGCTTTCACATATTTTCTTCTCAGTAATATTATATAATATTTACTGTATTTGAAAAAAGAAAAATATCGCAATAATATGTCCATAAAATGTTATCAATAGGCAGAAGAAATTCACATAAAAATTGCTATGATTAGAAAATGGCTAATACAAAAATATGGTTAAACAGAAAAGAAATTAAAACTATTTTTTTTTTGGTCTAGCATTGTTATCTGTTTAAACTAAAACAAAAGAACAGATAAGCATTAATGAGAAATGCTTTATGAAATTATCTAAAAAAAACAAAAAAGTTAAATTTTAGACTCTTAATAAAAAAAATATTAAAAATGCCTAGATCTATGTGGTAAACAACTAGAGAAATGTTGAAAACAACACATCAGTATTGATCGCACATTTACTCTAGCTTTTTACCTCCTAACTAATTTCAGGAAACAACGTTTCAAGAGTGAAATTCATCTAGTTATTTTAAAAGAAGAATAGACAGCCACTATCTAGACTTTTTAGAAAGAAAAAACAAAACAAAACAAAAATTGTCAAATACTGGATATTTCAAAATAACAATACATAGACAAAATAAGAATGAAGTAGACCATTAAATCATATGAGGTATGCCATGAATATATCTAATATTTACATGGAAGAGCAGCTTTGCTCTCTCCTTTAATTTAATGTACTTTTTAGAGTTTCCCTGGCAGGCCAGCTTATTGTTTACGTCAAAAGCTAAAGGCGCATCAAACTACTCGCTCAGATGGATAACAAATAGAATTGCATTTTAAAGAGAAAGGATTCAACTTTTTCTTAAACAATTCTGTCTCTTTTACATTCATGATTCATTATCTCTAACAATGTTTTATTCTAAAGTCTGAATTCATCAGAAACTAAGCAGGAAAAGAAAATACCTTATGATAAAGTTGGGATAAAAGTAAAATTTGGATACAATCACATCAACACTTGAAAATATTTCCGTCACATTTGATTAGATCTTAACCTATCTGTAAGAAATGCTACAAATTTAATGCTACCCATTACGATAACTGGACATCATTATAAAGCAGTGATCAATACTGATAAACTATAACAAGTTACTTTTGAACATATATTATATCCATATCAATTTTTTTGTAAAAGCTGCTACTCATACATATGATTTCATGGTATTTCCTGTATTATGGCATCTCTGAAATAAGGTGAGGTAAACTATTGTGGAAAATTGTATGGCATGAAATTACAAATCTATTAAAAAAAATAATAAGATAATCAATTAAATATATGAACAAAATGAAAAAAAAAAACTTAACAAAAAACAAACAACAACACTGCCACCCCCCTCCCCATTGTAATAGTAAATCATGAATTATTCTGCATATTTATGATTCCACTAAAGTATCATCAAATTTGTGCATTGCATATCCTTCACACTATCAACCGATATTCAGCATTGCAACACTGAATACTGGTACACCTACATATTAGATTTTTCCGGGGTACTTCTTCCAACCCTGTATTTGTTCTTAAAATATTCATCCTTTCTGAGTATCAATTGAAACTGGCTTATCAACAGATAGGCCTCAATCGCAATGACTGTTTATATAGCAGAAACATATATAAAGCTCTTTTCCAAAGAATAAAACAACAAAAAACAAAAACCCAAAACAAAAAGAAACAATAAGGACAAGGCCAAAATAAATTAACAACCCCCCAAAAAACAAGCAACAACAACAACAATACACAGGGATAAAAAAGTTGCATCCAATCAATGTTGGGTCCACTTGATAGACTTGAGATCAATGCCTTCCTGCACCATCTCCCATAGTGGACTGAAAAGAGACAATTTGGTTGGTTATCAAATTATAGCCAGCAAGAATATCTCCATTTATTTGATCTCAGGTAGATTAAAAAGCCTTAGGCCACTACAATACATGCATTATTATTAATTAAGTGTATAACCACAATGCATAAAGAATTATATTCTTTGTTGCTATTGCCATTGATATTATTTAATCAATGACGATTGTCCAATGTTTTATATTTTTATGATGTTATTATTGTTATGTATTACGTCATCTAAAATAAAATTTTCTCAATGCATATTGTATTGTAATGTTATACAGCATTAGATGTGAATGTGCATTGGAATATGAGTGAGTGGGTGTATGTCTGAGGTTTTTATAAACATGGCCATGAAACATTTCTTGTCAAAATGAGATAAATAAAGATTCTGATTCTGATTATCATGACATTATTATCATCATCATTATAATTATTATCATTATCCCCGATAGCAGTATCATTATCAATGTGAACTTAAAGATATAACATGAGTAAAGCTGACCACCTTCAAATTACTATTTTTAACTCTATACAAAGGCTTCTATCTCTTTCAAATTTCTAGTTTTTAACACTTGACAACGATTGAACTTGTCACCTTCTCACCTCATTTCACGGAGCCTTTTAATATGTTGAATACATTTATCAGCAGTGTAGTCGATTTCCTCCTCAGTTGTAAATCTGCCAATACCAAATCTGTATCAAAGAAAGAAAAGGTAGAGAGTAAACTGACAAACTTTCTAAAGGTCAATGCACAAATGAAATTACCGTTAATAAGATGAGAAGTGCGTGTTATCGTCAATGCTATGGTTACACTTTTTTCGCAATTGTCAGATTACAGACTTGAACTCACATGATACGGATTATGTGAATGAAATGATCCAATAAGGAACAAATCCGTTTTAGGCAGAACACTTTGCAGCTTTGCCTTGACATTTAAAGAAGAGCTATACAGTGCAACCCGCTTATGTTGACATTGCTGGGATCAACTCAAATTCAAATCTAATATAAGCATTTAATAAATGTTATCAATTTAATTTATAGGGTATCAATTACATTAATGTCACCAGCATGACTTGGTTGTATGTTTCACATTATGAAATATAAAGAATAAAAAGTGTAACCTGATAGATGAATGGGCTAAGTCCTCATCTGCTCCAATGGCTCTCAATACATATGAAGGTTCAAGAGAGGCAGATGTACATGCACTGAAATATTAAAAAGAGTTTTTAACCATGGGTAAAATTGTAATGGCCCGTCTAAAGTAAAGCAAAGTAAAGAGCATTCTTACATAGCGCGTTCCTACCAAATGGAATAAAAGTATAAAGATATAAAACACAATTCAACTAGAATAGAGACAACACAGGGCAAATTTTAAGTTTCGGTTCATAAAACCTTTTTATTAAGTACAAACACAAACGAAAACAAAAGTGACAAGTTACATAGGATGAGGAGAGATGCAAGATAAAAAATAAATCCAGATCTAACTGAAATGTATTCAAGAAAATTATGTTCCCATTAAATGTTCTCAATGTGTTTTCCTTGGCAGGCCATCTTATTGTCTACATCAAAGACTAAAGGAACATCAAGCCACTCCCTGAGTCGGATTACAAATGGAATCGCATTCGAAATGTCGCAAAGATCTAACTTTTTCTTCAACAATTCTGTCTCTTTTACATTATATATCTCTATTAGCATTTAGTTTTAGAGTCTGAGTATTGATGTAATGAAGGAATGTAGGTGTGAATTTATTCTTGAGTGTGGACTTTTGAATCTCTGTTATTTTTTTATATATTTTTTTTTCTACACTGCTAGCTAATATCCCACAACAATACCTTCCAGATGACAAAGCAACATCCTTCAGGGCCATCAGCAAACTTTCACCCTCCACATATGCAAATGAAAGATTAACACAACCTGGAAATCATAAATAATAATTATTTCTTTAATTTACATGAAGAAAAAAAAAAGGAAAAGAAAAAAATATATATATACAAAACTGTTTAAAAAACAACAACCCAACAAACGACAATGAATGTCAAGATTTCTAAGTATGTCTCTTCACAGTATTATTGATGTATCTGGTGTACTAATTTGAAACACTTGTATTAGCTCTTAGGATATCTTAGGTTTATCTTTAATTCTACTTAGTTTGAAATACAAGAGTTACATCCTCTGGTCCCTTTTGCCGATGAAATATTATTTTTCTCCTCTCTAGTTTCACTTTTAACCATAGAGCTGCTGGCATTGAACAAAGCCTCTCCCACCTCCCACTGAAGCCGACCAATCGCAAGAACAACTGGCACTGTAGAAAGTCAAACTCTTTTGTAATGCAATAGAACACACTTAAATCAAACAAAAATAATAAAAAAAGTCCCTTTTGTTTTCTCTCTCTATGTCTTTATTATGCTGCTAACAGTAAACCGAAACCAATTTCACCCACAACACGGCTGAACAAAAAACCCAAACCTAAAATATTGTAACGTGATGTGAAGTTATAGAGTGAGATAGAAAGTAAAGAAACAATGGTTAGCCAGAAACGGTTGTTACCTTTCCCCACTCCATTAGCCCAATACACACACACACACAGAGTCCACCCTAGTCGGTGGCAGAGGGGATAGTAACTAGCGTTACCACAGCCTTCTCCATAGAACAAAGGTCGGCTATGGTGTAACACACCTGTGATGCTCTTCATACGCATACTCAGCGCGACGTACACTTCCCCTTACAAATGGACAAACCAAAATGATTCCTTCTGTCCCAAATATTTTGGTTTAACCATGTTATACTGTAGAAAGGTTGTGTTGGTTGGGCACTAACTATCGGTTCCTCATGGTATAACAGAAGTATGTGGTATTAAAGGCCTTCAATTACCAAATGAGTGTACTGAATTGTCACACTGTGCAAGTTTTTATTGACAATACATGTAAACTGGGTGGAAAAATCAAAAGTACTCTTGTAAACAGGTCCAATTATTTTTAAAAGTTTTCTTCATTTCCTGGATTCTCTTCAAAGTAAATGTTGTTTATCTTCATTTATTTGAGATCGATACCTAGATTTTAATCATTGTTAAAGATAAATGTTCAAGGAAAATTCATATTTTATTCTATACTTCAATCATATGAAAAATTCCTTCTAAACTTTGAATTCCTAAAATCAATTAGAGAATTTGGTAATGTTAAGTTGGCTGACTAGTACAGACTGCTGGCTGATTACGGACTAATAACATCAAAATGCCATACATCGCAACAGTAGGCTATAAATGAAACCCATCTAATTGCTGAATCACGATGCCACAATAAGAATGACATTGTGCTGAAGTAGACAAATTACCTGGGTATGTTTGGGTGGCATCACCATTGAAAATAACATGTGTGCACCCATCCATGATCCTATCTACCAGCTTTTTAGACAAGTATTCTATCCGTTTGGTGTCGTACTGGAATAAAATCAAATCAATATTATTATAAAAACACAAAACATTGACAATAGAGAAATAATATGGCAATGATAGGAAGAGACAATTTCATAATTCATAATGTCTATTTATAGATTTACAATATAATAAAATGTCCAATTACCATTCAACTGTGAGTCTGAAGTATATTGAAGGATTTTTTTGGTTAATCAACAATTCCAGGTCATAAAGGGCTTTGAAGCAAAAGCTCATAAAAAGGGTCATTTTGTCAATTCAAAGCGCAGTAACATTGGCTAAAGGTTACAAATATTCTCAGAAATTGCATATTACATCCATATAAATTATTGAAATTTTCATTCAAGAAGCTAAGTACTCCTGTCCTATATTAAGCAACCACATTTTTCTGAGGTGCACTGAACAAGGTATAAGATTTAAGATACTATGAACTTGCTTGTGTTGAGTTAAAGTATAATGATACCAAAGAAAATTAAATTGTATCAAATTAAAGATACAAGTACGGACTTGGCTAGCCTTGAATTTAAGCATAATGATACGGTACCTAAAATAAAAATATATCTCCATGAATAAAATGAATTCTTTTCAATAAATATCCCTCACACATCTCATGCCCAACAAACCAACCTCCATCTCCTGGGCAGCTAGTTCACATGCTGCCCCCATACCAACAACTAATGGGGTAGGAACGGTTCCGCTTCTCATACCCCTTTCCTGACCCCCACCACTTTGGATAGCTTCAACACGTACTCTTGGACGACGACGAACGTATAAAGCACCAACCCCTGGAGATAAAGAAATTAGGAAGAAAATTTATCAATGAAAGAGTGATGATTTATTATAATTATCAATTATATGTACTTTTGATCTTATGTACAAGGGATTTCAATCAAAACTTTAAAAATTAATCAACTTTTCAGAGAGCTGAGAAATGTAGTAGAGCAAACCATTGTCAACTACTTTCAGAGAATTTTGAAAATGAAACCTGCAAGCACATTCATATTACCCATTTATGTCGAAGAATTCTCTGATGCTACAGAGCTGCCAACCTAAGATTTGCAGAATTTGTATCCACAGGAGTACCTAATTGTATTTTCTTCTGCAAATTTGTATTCTATTGACCGATGTTCACACATTGTCATACTTAATCATTTTATGACATTTAATCTCAAATATTGACTCTACACACATGTATGGTCCAGTTAAAATATATAAATCCAATTAAAAAGAGTAGATTACCCTGAATAAAATAAATTCCAAGTTGTAATGTTAATAAAATATTCTAAAAAATACTGGCATACTAATACACACCCATTACTAAACACGCAATGTCAAAGTTCAAGGCCACCAACAAGCCCTGTTATACGCTGTCTTGAAGCGAAAACCGACAAAAAAATTTATTTGTTGAATTTGTATTTTTATTACCTAATTTGCATTTTTGTATTTTCGTCTCAAATTTGTATTAAAATACACAAATTTTTATTGGTTGGCAGCTCTGAGTCGCTACCACTGTTCTTCAGAATTGTATAACAATAACTTAGCTCCTCATAAAACAGAGATGCCCAAAATTACAACATTTTTGTTACAGCATTATCTTCAAAGTGGCTGAGGCAATTTATTTTTTATTCAATTACTTTTGTTCTTTTGATACTTGTTAGCTTAGCCTGTTGTGATATGTTTGCGGCTAAGATTCGCATTACAATATTCTCTACATACTGACATTACTCACTTCAATGTGTTTAAAATATGTTTCTTATGTACAGAACCTTGAGCTTATGAATCATAGGGTAAGGTGCTAGATGAGAATTATCTATTATTGTTATTATCAACATCATCATCAATATTATTATCATCAACATTAAATTACGTAAAATTTAAAAAGGAGTTAATATGTAAAAGTAGCATGCCTTTTGCTTATGATATTAATATTAATTAACAACAAAGATTGTCAATAAGTTATTCAAATATCAAATTAACTATACTCTACCTTTCGGTCCATAAAATTTGTGGCCACTTATGGACATGAGGTCAATATTCATGGCATTCACATCAACCGGCACCTTTCCCACTGCTTGTGCGGCATCTGTGTGAAAATACACTTTCTTGGAACGGCACAGTTTCCCTTTGAAATAAAAATCCAGGCTGCATATCAATCAACTTTACCAAACATTTTACCAAAGGCCTTAGAAAGATTAATAACCATTTCAACGACCATAAACAAAATTCCAGATAACAAAAAAACAACAACTGCTCTTACTACGTAATTTTAAACATCTACTTAGATCAACACTGTTTTAGATCCTTATGTATATTCAATCCAAGAAAAGCTCCTGATATCATGGAAGCAGCACCCATGTGCCCTCGCCTCACAGAAAAAATAATCAAGGTCCATAGTGTGTTGGGCGACAGCTAAATGAATAACATTATTTTATAGATGAATAGTAAATTGAAAAGAAAAGCTCCAAGGTATGTACAAACTTTAATCTCATAAGCTGGTATCTCAAAATACTACCCAATTAAAATTACGACCAAAAATAAAGTGACTGTAATATATTAAAATACCTATTTCGGCAACTGGCTGTTTCACTCCTATCTCATTATTTACTGCCATCACTGAAACAAGAACTGTCTCAGGTCTTATTGCTGCCTCCAGGGTCTGAAAGTGTCATAATATTTACGTAACTTTTGACAAAATTGTATAATGACAGAACATAGGCAATTTACAAACATTTTAAGAAACATATAAATCGGGTTATACCTGCACAGATGATTCTTTGAATTTGTACGGCATATCTTTGAGGTCTCTACTTCTTCTCTTTGTTTCACGACAATTAAAGGATACGGTACATGAAACAAATCTCTCCGTTATTGCTTCACACACAGTTAATGAAACAAAAAAATGTGCACCATGAATTGTAACTTTACAAATGTTGCTTTTTGCTCTCCAAAACATAATATATTTATTGGGTATAAAGAGAAATAGACTGCATTTAGAACGCAAGCAGCAAAATGGAAAAAATAAGCTGAAAAGAATTTCCAACAATAATTCATATTTAAAACCACTGGGACATCCTATCATAAGTCTAGAAAGAGTCACTTGGTTGTAATAAAACTTCACTAAGGTATGTGACCAGCGCGAGATATGAGGTATAGATGAATCTTACAGCCTACAATTCCGCACCAAGTGCCTTGTCACAGGACTTACATGAAACATTCCCAGCAGGCCATTCCAAACCATAATCTGAGGAGCATGTAGCAGAGCAACTGATTATCAGCGCTTTACTGCCAACATTGGGACAAGACCTTTAACTGCATATACCAGGTACTTTTTATATACCTGAGTGCAGTAAGAAAAATAGGTGTGAATTTCTTTTTAGCTCCTTAGCTAAATGCCTGGTTTTATCACGACATATCACGATTATTTTAGTCCAAAATATTCTCACATGTCAAAGTCACGGAGGCAGACATTAGATTGTTGGTTGTACAGTGTTGTAAACATAAAGTAAAATTGTGGTTGGTTATTAAAACAAAAATTAGAAACTTTTTAGTCACTGATATTTTCATGAAAAGTTTACCGGTCGCTCTGGACTTTAGCATATAAGATCCTGACTGGTATACCAGTAGTTACCAGCAAGAATTGAACTCATAATCTGACCTCACAAACCATTGATTAAGGTGAGCAGAAATAATACAACTAGAATACAAAATTATGGCTAAAAGTTATCATCGTACTGATGAGTATGTTTCGTGTATTTTTCTTCACCTTAACCAGGGTGTGAAAAGAATTACCTCCATGTCAATGATGCCGTTTTCTTTAACAGGCAGGTAGGTCACTTCAAAACCATCACTCTCCAGGAAGCGACAAGAATCTAGAACACATTTGTGCTCCTGTTATAAAAGGATGTAGAAATTTTTTTAATTTATAAATTAAATGTAAAAGAAAAACTAAAAAACCTTTCAGTAGTCGTTGATTAATTGATATTCAACTGAAATTCCCAGCATTAGTTTAAAATATTAGTTTGATAACATTGTTGCTATTAAAGGATAATTAAATGCATAAAAAATAATTGAAAAGGTAGGATAACAAAAGATGATGTATGTACAGCTCTGTGGAATTAGAAAATAAGGAATTGTACTGTAGTGAATACAATGAAAAGAAGAAATACAAAGAGAGAGAGAGAGAGAGAGAGGGAGAGAGAGAGAGAGAGAGAGAGAGAGAGAGAGAGAGAGAGAGAGAGAGAGA